>JACCGJ010023214.1:0-10433 GCA_013407085.1 Atriophallophorus winterbourni
CTTTCTTCCTTAGTTTGATGAAAGAAAACTGGTGTTGCTGATGTTACGTATGTAGAAAATAGTTGTGAAACACGTAGAGTGTAATCGCCAAGAACGAGCAAATAATTGTCCACCATTAGTGGTTTGCTGCACTAGCTTTTCTGTTCGCATTCTCCTCAAATTTAATTGAACGTGTCCCAATTTCAACGAAGTCACGTTTCATTTCAAGCCATTTCAGCTGATGATCACCGAAGAGGTACATAACTTCGGGCGTTTGGGAATGTTGACAGAAAGTTTCTTATTTACTTTTGAATCGACAAATTTGTCTTTTTCGTTTTGAAAACCTGTGCAAGCATAAGCAATGCTCACGGTAGCTCAAACGTGAATATCATCAGCAAAAGGTATAGAATGCAGAATTAACTTTGCAAAGGAACGGGCTAGAAACAGATCTCTGATGAACTCTGGAAGTTAGACGTATGTTCGGTGACATCACTCCATTAACCTTGATCTGTTTATAACGGTCACTAATGAAATCTTCAAACCAAATTTGAAAAGGTCCATTTAAACCAACAGCACATAACTTAAGTAACAGACGTTTAAATTGGACACCTTCAAAAGTCTAACTAAAATCGATGAAGACATTGACTACCGCGTGGCCTAAATCAATTTCAGCACACTAGTGTTTGCGTGCAATGATGTGGTTGGATGCGCAGAATCGCTATTTCGTAAAACCATACTGAACATTTGTTAACTGTTTGGTTGTAGAGAGAAAATATTCTGGCTGTTTTTTCAGCAGTCATTGCAGATTTTCCCCAACTATTGAAGTTATGATAACCGGTAAGTAGTTAGCTAGATCACGGACTTTACCGTCCTTATATATTTATTTGACAATGCCAGACTTGTGGTAACCATCCATAATTTAGGGATAAACTGGAGATCAGCGCCAGTGGTTTGCGTATAATAGTTGCCAAAGCCTTTAAAATTATCAGAGTTATCCCATCCGGACCATGGGTTGAATGTTTAGCAATTCGTTATAATAAATACTGCACCAACTTTGCTGAGATTGGAATGTCTCTAATCTTACAGCTGCTCTCATTAAGAAGTTGAATTGAAATTTTTTACGACGTATAAACTGAATTGTACTGAGCTGCGAGAAATATGGATTTTGTTTGTCTTCATGTTCAGCCGAGCCTTTAAAACATATCAAGTATGATGGCCGTCGAGAAGCTTCGGTTTTACGTATAAAGTACAAGAAAAATCGTTCCGGCATTGACTTGGCTTTATCTACCTAACGATTTTTATATGCAATCTTATTATTTTTTTAAGTAGGCGCACTTGATATGGATAACTTTGTGTGCTTCTTAATATTCTTTGCATCGGCTGGAATGTTACTTTCGCCATAACCGATTTCTTTTCGTTATGTATTTGAGAATAATGCTGAAAAACTACGGAAGCTTCTCGGCAAGTCTTCTTTTATTAATAAATGAAGCGTGATTTTCAACATACGTTGACGAGGGAAGTGACCAGTCGATTGAGTCTTTCGAAGTGATTGAACATTTTTCTGTCTAATTGCTAGTCGTTTTAACTGGGTTATTGCTCGTGAAGACAACAATATCAAACAAAGCATAAAGAACAGCGATTGCTGCAGCCAATAGGGACTTCCATCGATGAATCCGAAACTTCGGAAAATATGGGTATGATTACCAAATCCAATGTTGAAAAGACTGGTGCAAGTTAATTCAAGTTAATTCAAGGTTTTATTGTACATTAAAGATGAAAGCTTAACAATAACCATAGGATGGTAAAAATAAAATAAATATAACCTGATAAGGAATTAGATTAAGCAGTATATAAGTGTTCATGAAGGCTACCAGAGCGCACAAGGGTTGAAGGTTAACTGTTTCAAGTAAAACAGTAAAACACGGACAGAATAAAAATACCTTCTACAGTTCAGTTAGAAATTGAGTTCCACCAGGCCATATTAATGAGCCTGATAATTCATTGTATCCTTTGAAATAAATTAATTCTGTAAGGGATGGTTTGGTATGTGAACTCTACTCGATTATCCACATTACTGAGCCTGCACCATTTGGAGTTATACGACCAGCTGTGAAGCGTATCAAGATCTGTTGTTAAAATCAGAGAGTATTCTTGTCTACAGATGCAACGACATATATTTATATCGTCCGCAAATAACAATATTTTATATTGAACAATTTCCGGTACTTCATTGACATAAACAAATGAAAGGATCGGACCAAGGACTGAACCTTGTGGGAATTCGCTAGTTGCTGCGATTGATTTCGATAATGCACTGTCAACGAACCTCGGTATTGCGATTTATTAGGTAGTCAATTAGCCAACTCATCAAATTTCAGGTTGATTTGTAGCCTTTCAAGCTATTTCATTAGTAGGCTATCTTTAAGATGATCAAATGCTTTCTAGATATTTAGTTAGCAGGCTGTATTACTTGCCCTTCATCTACCGTTTGTGCCCCATCGTTGAGCGTTTTTAGAAAACCAGATACACAGGAATAATTTGGTATAAATTCATGCTGTTCTCACAAAAGCAAATGATTGTTTTCAAAACGTTTCATTAGATTGTCAGCAATGAGGCACTTAAGTAGTTTGAGAATCAAATGTATCAAATTACCGGGTCGGTAATTGAAAACATTGAAGCGATTTATACCTTTATAAATAGGATAAATTATGCCGCGTTTCCATTTTGTATGTGAGTGGTTTTGTATAGCAAATTTGCCATTGCTTCAATATTAGCTGGGTTATTCCGTCGGCCCCAGGAGACTTTCAGGATTTCAGATTAAATAATGCTTGAATGACGCTTTTAGACGCGACATTTAGTTCACTTATGTTTATCCTAGTTGAAATGGTTTGACCTAGTAATGTAAATATCATGTTCTCTCTGGCTGAATACAGACAAATAAAACGCTACTGAAGCTCCATCAGTTTCTGATGCAGTACCTATTGGTCTAGCTGACGTGTTCACGGACACAGCTCCAGGTTCAACTTAAGATTGATCGTTGACCATAATATAAATTATCTTGGGTTTGAGCTTCTCAGTTCTCAATCTCCTCCTTATAAGAATTCAAATCACTTCTGGCTTCATTCTTCCCATAGAGAAAATACGCGATCTTCTTAATCCAGATATTTGACTTCATGATCTATATAATAATAACATATTAAATTAATTTTCACAACTTGAGTGAGAACACTCACTCCCATTCCAGTATTTGCTTTCCAGCATAACTTCTCCAGCGCACCCAAACAAATTCGGCCAGCAGGAGACCTCAACCTACTGGAATCAATCCCCCCATCTACCAAACAGGAAAACAGTTATTTGTTAAGGATGAACTAATCTATTTTGAACAATCAAAACGGAAAGTATCGGAACATCCATAACATAGAACATCATGCATCTTTGATGAGAATTATAAGTTTATCTTCAGTGCATTCTGGAACATTCATTTTTTCAATGTTAGTATTTTTCTTGTATAATAATAAAACACTTACTAATCCTCTAGAAGCAATTTGTAAATAATGCTTGTCTATATTTTTGAAAGTAAAATTACACTGCAGAATGGACCTTGAAAATATATTCGGGATTATAAATACTACAAGTTGAATGTACAAACATTTTGGCAATTATTGATCATGATATCCAAGAATAAAATTATTTATTAAAAAAAATGAAACTGGAACTAGATTTTTTATCACCATCCCACGACAAAAATGTCATCATAAATATTTTCAATGAATATTCCCCAAATCAAAATAATAATGTTGTTTGTTACTACATGAAATATTATTTAGCCATTATACAATTGAATGCAATTTCTACTGAACAATCAGTATAGTGGTCAGCTTGTTTCAAGGGACATGCCAGATTGTTCGATTATTTTCAAGTAAGTAGACACAGGACTGTATTCGGGTGAGAATTTATTTTAGCATTCAGAAATTTCTGTCGACCAAATCCTCTTAACGAGCGCCTACAATTGCTGAATTTGCTTTTCCGTCCTTCTATATCTTCAACGCTTACAGATTGGTTGCGTTACATCGAGCAGCGGGTCCGAATAGAAAAATAGAACACAATATAAAGTGCAAAGCTTGCAAATAGGTAAACATTTCATATTCTTACAAAATGTTGGTATATCATCTTCAGGAATGGACAACAGAAGAGAAGGACTTCAGCGTTTGGGTTAACGAAAGTGTGAAGAATAGCATGCAATGCAAAAACATAAACAACCAAGCTAGCCGCATGTTAGATTCAAGATTCAAGATTAATATTTGAAAAACAATTAACATATCAATGACCATAGAGTCGAAGAATATGTACAAATGTATATATGGATACATAAACTAAAAACCAATTGGATGAAGATAGTTTATTATTAGTTGGGGGCAAAATATGGATTAGCTATAATATTGTCGTCAAATTTCGATTTAAATAAAAATAAACTGTTTGCGCTTACCAAATCGGCGGGAAGGGGATTCTAAACAAGTCAGACACGCAGAAGATAAAAATAATTGCGGCAGTTCCGTTTGATGTGTCCTGTTTACAACTTGCTTATATGACCACGTATTATATCTGTGGTTTGATACTGCTGGCCCAGCCGTGGGTATGACAGAACACAACCGTTACTCAACTCGTCTATTCACCGAATGCAGAGTATCACAAGTGAGCGAATGTGTGAATATCACAGTGAGTGGAAATCATAATTTCAACTCACCATCGATATTGATTGGTGATTAATAGATAGTTCGTTCGCTGTCTATACCACAGACGGTGCCCTCCTAACACCTCTCCGTTTAAGATTGGTTATGGTGTGGTTACTGGAACACGTCTTCGATCGGCCCACATTCTTGTTTTGCATTCCGCGGAATTAATTTGAGGCGGCTCTTCTTCCGCTGGATTTCCATCTTCTGGAATCTTGAAGGTGGCGAAGACAGGATAGGGATCATTGATCACAAATTTTTTAAAATAGTTTTCCCGGCAGTAATTTTCGTTATGCCCCTTTCTGTTACACCACTGTCATCGGTTATTCTTGAAATAGGCAGTAACTCCCAAAATGCCATTTGTCGCATTAGCAACACTGGGATTGGGGCTTGGCTTCTTGATTGACAATATTATCATTCTGCGGGTACTTTGGTGCTAGACGGCTAACACCACCGGCTCATTCTGGCAGGGATTTTGGTCGACCAGAGCACAGTCACACTTCAAATTTAGCAGTCTCTGTCATTCGGTTGTGATTGACGTCATGTTGATGTCCGGATCTTGATCGAGTCACGACAGTAGTCTCGTGCGAATCTCTTGATCCATCTCTGACTGCAAACCACATAAAAATATCAGCGATCGAAATTGGTCTTCAGTCATATCTTTCAAATTGAACTGTTCACACGCTTCAATAACTTTTCCTACATAAGTCACAAAATCATCGCAATCCTCTTTGTCCAATTCCATGCAGTTATATCGTCTGTTATAAAAAGAAAAATTTTGACTAAAGATTTCTTTTAGCAGTTGTACAATCTGGTCAAAAGTGAATGCACTTGGGGATTTTGGCAAAATGAAGTTAATAAACGTCTAATGTTCCAACGTGCCCAGTTTTCTCAGCAGCAGTCTCGTTTTTTGAACATCATCTGCGTTGTTGAGGTCGGATTGAATAATATATTTGAATCTCTTGAACCAAGATTCAAAGGTGAGACCGCTTTCTTGGACGTAATTAAATTCGGGGATGCTGTTGATGATTGCATCCACCGCTGGGTTTTGTACGTCAGTCTTCTTGTCTTCAGAAATAACACTCAGATTTTTCAAGTGTCTTGATTAAAAGGACTTGAGATTCTTGTTATTGCTAAAGTATTGATTTCAATTCTTCTGCGGTGATTGTCATTTCAAATTGCTGGGTTATTGTCTTCCCGCTGCCAAGTTGTTATATCTGTGGTTTGCTACTGCTGGCCCAGCCGTGGGTATGACAGAACACAACCGTTACTCAACTCGTCTATTCACCGAATGCAGAGTATCACAAGTGAGCGAATGTGTGAATAGCACAGTGAGTGAAAATCATAATTTAAACTCACCATCAATATGAATTGGTGATTAATCGATAGTTCGTTCGCTGTCTATACCACAGAGGGTGCCCTCCTAACACCACGTCTTCTACTGGAAGTTCGAATGTGGAACTATATGTTCAGGGGGTGTGAAACAAGAGGAAGTATTTTGTATGCGAGGATGAGGTCACCTAAGATACTCCTTTGTGCAAGTGTTCTCAGCTCTATTCGTCTGAGTCTCCCAGCGGATTTCGTATTTTCGAGTCCATTAACAAGCTTAGAAGCTTTCTGGAATATGCGATTTAAAAGTAAAATTTTGTTTGGAGCCATGGTGTCCAGGCTTGTTCAGCACAGTCTAGTACATATGTGTATATATGTGTTCATTTTGAGAGAAATACACCGTCGGAGAAAAATGTACAAATATCTGCCTTGACATACCATGCAGCCAATACGGGATTTTAAAAACAGCTTCGCTTTGTAGACTATTTTAAACTACTGCAAATCTAAACACCTGGGGAAATTTTCTTCCTACTACTACTACTACTACTACTACTACTACTACTACTACTACTACTACTACAGGATTCTGTAGCCGAGCTTGTATTGATGGGAAAAGCCAAGGTCACGCCTGGTCTAAATGATCTTCGGCATTTGCATATTCAATGACTGTTTATTTTTGGGATTACCAGTTGTACAAATCATTTAAATCATTTTGTAGCAAAATACAATCATTAGCATGCTGATTCACCGCCATATTGTTATATCGCCAACAGACAGAACCATCTTACCATCATTTATTATTCGCAAATCGTTCATATAGATTCGAAACAGGACTTTTCCAAACACTCATCCTTATGGAACACCGCTAGTGATATCCAGTTTCTTCGAAAATATGTCGTCCACACGAACTCTGATGTGTCTGTTACTGAGGTAATTACGTCTTAAATCATACAGTCTTCCAACAATACCTTGTTTCTTTAGCTTATTCAAGAGTACATTATGATCAACTCTGTCGAAAGCTTTCGAAATGTCCAGGTAGCAAGCATGAAAACAGCCTCCATTTACAACCCTCGTCCAATCGTCTAAGCTTGTAAGCAAATTTGTTTGACAAGATCAATTTCTGCGAAATCTGTGTTGAGCAACTGACAAAAGTTCTTTCATCTCCAGATGTTGCTCTATTTCTGCGGTTATTATTCGCTCAGAACTTTTGATACCAGAGAAAGCAATGTCACCGGCCTGTTATTTTTAAATTCAGAACGGCAACCACCTTTGTAAATGGGCATTATTTGTCCCAGTTTCCAGTCTTTTGGTACCACAAAAGCTTATAACAAATTATTAAACGTGCAGGATAGAGGTTCGAATGGCTGCGTATGGCAGTTTTTCAGTAGCTTTGGATTTATCTCGTCTGTTGTTCGAGATTTCTTTGCGTATAATTTTCGTAAGTGCGGCGCTACCAATATCGGAATAATCAATAATTCACTAAAGGTCCGGCGGTCAAATCGAATGATTGGTTCCTGACCAGGCATTGTGATCGGCGGTCTGTTTAATGGATTCCGTGAAGTCGGACGAAGTTCTTAGATCAAAGACTCATGGTTTAATATTCATTCTATCGTTTGCGAATCTATATAAGCGCTTCGGATTCTGGTGCATCTGAGGAATTAGTTGCGATAGAAAAGACTTTTTTATCATCTCGAATTAAGCTTAAAACCTTTTTCGCAGTCGTGTACATTATGCCTAATAATCAGCTGTGTTGGTAGCCTTGAGAACCCCCAATGCTATTGCCCTTTGTTTTATCTACGTTTTAGTCCTACTTAGTAGTATAAATTTATTACGTTGAGAAGTTTTCTTAAAAACGAACGTTAAATGTTCCTCCAGTATAGATATCAGTTGCTGTAAAAGATCGCGCCAAAGACTATCCGGATCGGAGTAATCCAGTTGTGCGAAACTAGTGCTTTGTAACGCGGCACAAAGAGTACGGTTGTTCACAATTCTTACGCATTTCGTTCCGTCACTTTTGCGCTTGGGTCTACAAACGTACTCGAATTCTAGGAAAACGTAATCGTTTTGTCCGGTTGGCGGTTTATAAACGATATTCTCTACAGCGGTAACATCTGATAGAAATATGAGGTCCAAGGTGGAAGTTCGGTCTGATCCCTCTCATACGATTAAATTCAAAACATGGTTAAATAGAGGTGCGTTAGTAGTTCATATTTAATTGTCCCTGATGGATAATGATTTTGGATATAGAACTGGAGTAAGTTAAAATCCCCTTCATGAATATTTGTGTATTTTACCGCGTTGCTACATAGCGCAAAACATAAATCTGTTTATTGTTTAGGTTGAAAGTTTTTGGAGAACGATAAATCACTGCAATAATGCATTGGTATCCTGAATTAATAGTAAGAATGCACCAAAGTGTGTCAGATATATCAATGGTCTTGTTGTTCGTAAGTCTACAGATGAAAGATTGCTTGAAATAAAGTACTTCTCCTCCGCCATCACCTAAACGATCAGCCGGAATGGAGACACACTTGGCAATAAGAGTTCATTTTCAGACAATGAGGCATGAAACCACTTTTTTAGGCAAATATGTCTGGCGCCGTTTCAATAGAAATCTCAGACAGTTCAATTAATTTGTTAATAAGGCTGTTTGCGTTTTATTAGATGCATTTAATCGAATTTTTCGTGAGTAATGACTGGGTGTAAACTCAAGTTATTGGTCTGACTTCTCTGGAGTCGGACTTAACAAGTTAGTTTGTGGTTGAGCTCTGATAGTCCCTAATATCAAACGGGAGGGCAAGTAGATTCTTTCTTGTTGTTATTGCTTAAGTGACAGAATCGAAAATTGTATCAGGATCTCGATTCAGATCTTGATCGATTCTGGATCTAGCGGCATTCGTATCATTCGTGTTAGTGGAATTACTCGTTTGTGTGTGGATCTCAAAGTTTTCTTGATTGACCGTTATCCACTGAACATGATGATTGTCTCGTACGCTGACGCTTGGATTAGATATGATAACCCCTTATGTTTCAAGGCTTTTCATGTGCATCTTAGTCTATCGGCCATAGGGCTGTTTAAAAAAAGCACTTTCAGTGGATTTGGACCACTTCAATTGTACTTCGAAAATGGAAGAATCACCGATGGTTTCCGGAATCCCAGGTCAAATGTGACTACAGGAGGAATAGTTCACGCGTTCAGTGGTTTTGCAGTGTTTCTCGCAGCATGGAATGTCGGGGTAGACGTTGCCCGTTGTTTTAGAGCTACTTCGTAGCATATATGCGTTTAGCAATATAGCTTCTAATTTACTTTCATTGTTTACGGTTACTTTAAGAAATTGTAGTTCGTCATAGTGTGGCGAAGAACTATCTCTAGTTAACCGATTCAATGAAGCGGTTTATTTTCAACATGTTGCACAGGTCAAACCACGTCTGAAGCTCGTGTTGCCTCAGAGCCTCAAATAGTGAAGCATCGGGTTCTGGTATATTCTTACATATTACACTTAAGTTGTGGAACTAGGTGGCTGATCGATTGTTCAACGTTTCCGTAGTTTGTCCACTTGTATTGTTTTCAATATTTATATATGCTTTGTTATTAGCACCGGAATCTGAATTGCCTTGAGCTGCAGTGGCGCATTTGTCGGAGTTTGTGCTGAGTTTGCATGCTCGTTACTGTGATATACGTGCTGGATTAAAGAAATCGCGTTACTAGGTTCCTTATCGTTTCCTTTTCTCTATCTAGTTTGGTCAGAAATAGCTGTGTTATTCCTAAAATACAACTGTCATTTGTTATTTGTTTGAGAACAGAGGACGCTGGTTTGTGTGAGTTTCTAGCACGGAATGGAGTTTAAGTTCGATTATTTAAAACGATACGAGGGTTATCATTCGCGTCTCTGAGATCAGTCTCTGATTGATTGTTTCTACAGTTGCGTGGTCGCAGAAGCCTCGTGAACTCTGTATGCATTCGGAGTAGATACAGCAAACTCCCGCGATAGAATCGTCTTTGATTACACTTATCGCTTTCTTCTTCAACGTCGTATCTCATCTAGCGTGTATTTCGCGTGAGCAGACATGACAAGTTACAGCACTAGCCTTCGCAGTTTGACCTTTTGTACAGCTCTTGCACCTTCGTCGTACGGCTTTCTAGGACCTTGTTTTGCGTTTATCTGCGGTCGTATGTGTTTCAGCGTCCAACTTTGCGCGGCGAGATATGCTTCGTGTAGGCAATGTAATATCGATCGCTGGTTATGATTGAGATGAAATTGATGCGTGAACACATTAAGGTTCAGATTTGCACATCTCGACAAAGATGATATCCACGATGCTGAGCTTCAAGTTCAAGATGCAATGCTGAGAGAGAGATATTAAAGGATGTCGATGCTGAGCTATTGACTTTAC
>JACCGJ010023215.1:0-16135 GCA_013407085.1 Atriophallophorus winterbourni
TCTCGGTAGGCCGTTAAGCCTGGTCAGGATGATTGATGAAACAAGGTTTAGAAACCACCGGTATGAGACTGATCCCCTGTTGTGGATTAGCCGCACTCTTTTCCTCGACCCTTTCCTTTAATACTGGGGACGATTGACTGATGGTCCCCACGCGCTGGGTATGGTTTCCTCGTTCCAGATCTTTCCAAAAAGCACTGACAGCTCACTGCACAAAACGTCAACACCATCAACGAATAGTTCAACTGGTAGGTCGTCTAAACCAGGGGCATTGCGTCGTTTAAGCTTCATTATGTGTGAGCGAATTTCTGCCTCTGTAGGTGGTCCCTGTTTCAAAAAGTGTGTCAACTGAGTGCAAACATTTTACCAGGATTGGTTTAGCACTGCTTGAAAACGGATTCCACTGGCCTACACGATAGACTTTCTTTACCCGATTGTTTACAAGCTAGCTGTACTTGCAATCCAACCATAATGATCATCATTATCTTAAAAATGATATCACATTAGTTATTAAAAATTATGCTTCATTCACAAGGAATCTTGACTTATTTAGAAGAGATACACTACAATATGAAACAGACGCTACATACATAGATACATATAAGTCTTTGGTCAGACAAAGTGTCAGCAATCATGAAACAGGAAAAATCAGATAAGCAAACGCGTAAAAAGAAAGCGTGCAAGCGGTTGTGCAAATGCGCAAAAAGTAGTTTGTTTTTGTAGTTTCACTGCATGCAATTTTGAGATTTTTTGAGCGTTTTTGTATCAAATATAATACAATGATATTGGATAAAAAAATACACACAGACATTACTACATACATACTGTGCACGGATGTGCAATCGTGCAGCACTTGTGTGCTGTGCGGCTAACACCGTGCTAAATTGATTGTCCGCCGGTAGTGAGCTGCATGCTGAAACACACTGGAGCCTCACTACCATTTCTATTCTATTTTCTCTCTCATATGTGTATAGGCATGTGCAACATGACAGTATCTTAGCCCACGTGTAGTCTATGATTGCACGGTACTTTGCCTGGATCAGGCTTGTGTTTTCATTCATTCATTCATTCACATACATACTGTTGTGATAAAAAGAAGAAGAAGAAGAATGACTTTATTCGTGTTCACGAATTTTCAGCAATAGATTAATTTCTCCACATAATACCAATAAAAAAATATGTATAGCGTGCGCACAATGAAATAATACATAGGCCAATGAAGTGTCAGGTTACCTCGGGCTAGACAAATGTGACGGGAATAAAAAAAGAATTAAAAAAAAACAGGACATCTCAGCGTGAATTAAAAATAGGTTAGCGTTTCTCCAACTTCATAGCATCAATAAATTAGGTTCTTTATATAATGCAAATAAAATAAAATATATGAAGTGCCACACAATGAAGTAATACTTGGGCTAAAAAAGTGTCAGGTTACCATGGGCTAGACAATGTTAGGGGAATTTGAAAAATTAACTCGAAAAATAACTGGGACATCGTGGCATCATTAGAAAATTGTCAAGCGTTCTTTCAACTCTGTAACAGCTTTTGATTGCTGTACCATGTATCGGGCCAAGTATGGGATAAAAGAATTTCTAAATTTATTCGTTCTTGAATAGGGAATAACGTACCGGCTTCGGGTGGAGGAAAAAGATCTGCAAGAAACAAGGCTTTTGTTCAATGGATGTAAACTATCAGTAGAAATGTTCGCGATCAATCTGCTGCATTCACAAAAATGACGATTGACAATAGTGTCTCGAATGTCATCAGCGGAAACACAACTCAATCTTGAGATGAGCTTAATGCATCTTCTGATCATCGTAAAATCCTTTTCCAAGAGGCCGGGAAAAATCACAGGAGATGCGAAAAGAAGGTGGGGAATGATGCAAGAAAAAACGAAAAGTTGAATGACATTTGGTGGAACGGAGAAAGAACGGAGACGTAGTGCGTAGAACGACAGTTGGCGCACTTTTGTGAATACCCTTGTAACATGTTCAGTCCAGCTAAGATTTTCAGATATTGTAACACCAAGATACTTAAAGCTGCAACATCTGTCGAACACCAAGCCGTTAAGAGAAACGCGAGGAATTTCTTGGTGAAGGGCTAAACGACGCTGTCCAATAATGTTGGAAAATACGATTTCGCTGCATTTAGAGGGATTCAACGATAAACCAATCGTGGAGGACCATTGACCAATGTTCGTTACCATTGATCCTAAGGCATGTTGCTCGATCCGACGATTTTGATTTACTGCAATGGCAACATCATCAGCATATTTGAGGGTAAGTGCAGATAGGTCAGAGGGAAGATCAGAAATATAAAGGGAAAATAGAAATGGGGACAATATTGCACCTTGAAGGACACCACGGGGAATAGCTATTTCACGGGAGGTTTGGCCGTTCGCGACTGTGTATTGGATACGACCCTCAAAATAGGATGCCAGCCAATGAAGAATATTTGCCGTGACGCCATGATCAGATAATTTTTGAAGTAAGGAGTTTCTTAGAACACTGTTAAAGGCATTTGTGTAATCCAAAAAACAAGTTTGTACTGCTCTAGATTTGCTATCTAGAGAACGTGAGATAAAATCTGTGAGTACAGCGACAGCATCGACAGTTGAACGATTTTTCCGGTACGCGAACTGATGAGCATCATGCACCTGACAGCTGGACACGAGTCGCCGTAAAACAATTTTCTCAAGTACCTTAAGCAACTGCGACGTGCACGCGATAGGACGGTATTTACCAGGATCTTTCTTTGGAATCGGGCTAATGCAGACAGATTTCCAGCAATCAGGCATAATTGCTCTTTCCATGCAACGATTAAAAATGGATGTGATGGGGGATGATAGCACTCCAGCACATTCTTTTAGTACAATGGGCGAGAGTTTATTAGGTCCTGCAGCCTTAAGACGTGAGACAGCCGAAAGTGCACAAAAGACCTCGGGTACGTTGGTGAAAGGTGAATCGGAAAAGGAGGATAGGGGCAAAATAAATTTCTCTTCACAGTCATTATCAGTTATTTGGTGAGCGAACGATTCGTTCAAAGAAAAAATAATATCAAAAATAGGTGGGGATTTTCTGTAGTTCTTTCCACAAATTTGTTTAAGCGCACGCCATAGGTGACGACTGTCTTTCGTTCCAAAAAGTGTGTTCGTGTACAGCTTTTCAAGACGTCGAATTTCGAGCTTGATTGACTGGGAAAGCAACGCAACAGTTTTACGATCATGTATTTTGAATGCAATGATGCGATGATCCGCTTGAAAATTGTCCTGTGTTCCCTCCTGTAGACCAGCATTCAATTTAGCCACCATGTTCTTTAATTACGCAGCGTTTGCTGTGTACTAACATTGAGAAGACGGAGAGGTGCACGATGTTTTAATTGCGAGGAAAGCATGATGTGATGCATGGCCGTGAGAGCCGTAAAGAAGATATCATGATAATGTTGACCGGCTCGTTCGCGCATTTTGCTTGAATGCATTTTAATCGGATTTCAGTGCTGTGATAAGATTTTTACCTTTTCTATTTATTATCTTTATGCAGATGTTTGGTGATTTTCTGCCATTATATTTCACAGAGTTTCGCTCAGTTCGAGATTAACCATTCATTTATTCTCTCCAGCGTACTCTTTTGTGAATTTTTGATCACGTTTATCTTTCAAAATGAGCGGTAGTAGCAGCAGCAGCAGGTAAACCGTTTCACCATCACGTAATCGCTTTGAAAAGTTCATCAGACGGGGGATGTTATCGTAATCCAAAAAAGATGCGCAAGAAATTTTTGAAAATCCAACGTAAAATGATCAAGGTACATGTTTTACAGGAACTTTATCTCATAGAAACGTAAATGTGTTTGTCGTTACTGCCCCATTGGAGAACTCGCTTGTCCTGTTAATTTTATGCGCAAATATCAGGTTAGTATATTATACTTATTCTCTTATATGTCAATGTGTATGTATCGTCATTTTCAACAATAGCTGTTAATGAGATTTCCTGTCAATATATGCTCGGTGCAAATCTTTTTCGGTCTTTTCATCATATTTACCTCATTATCTGTCTATCCTGTGGCGCCAATAGCCATCTCCATTTAACGGGATGTGCAATCGTGCAGCACTTCAGTGCTTTGGAGCTAGCACCGCCGGTAGTGAGCTGCATACGAGAACACGCTGAAGTCTGAATGTCATTTCTATTTTCCTTTATCATATCCGTTTTGACCTGGGCAACCTGACAGTATCTTGGCCCACGTGCTGTCTGTGCTGAACTTTGTCTGGATCGGGCTTGTGATTTCAGACATACCATTTACACTTCATTTATAGCAAGCTTTTCATGTTTACGAACCGCACATGAACAATCTTCCTAGACAAGTTATCACCAAGTGTAACGAATCTACATTTGTGGGGATTCAAATTGCATTTGCGGTTCTGCGCTTGTGGTCAAATATTTTAATGTTTTATTAATGATAAACTAGAATATACCTGTTAGTAACCACAGAAAGTTATGTACACTGGGATGAAAGTGTGATGAATTGTCACTATGAGATTTACTGAGCCTCGTTTGCTTTCGAACTCTGCGTTCTTGATCCCCGACTCTTCATCATTTTCATCAATGGCATCGCCCAGTACATTAAATCGCCGTTCCTCCTATGTGCGGATGATGTCAAAGTCTGGCACTCACTAAATTAGTCTAAGGATTCATATACCCTAAAATACTTTTCCGGCGTTAACAGATCCTACATATTTCATATTTCGTTGTTGACCACCTCGACTTCTATTGCTGTGATTTTTCAAGACACCAGTTCACAGATTTTTTGACTTGTTACATAATTTCTTTGAGCGTTTTGCTTGAAAATGTCTAGTTCGTGTGCCCAATCAATGAGTTCTTGTCGTTCTATGTGCTCCCTGCGTTGGTCCTAGATGTAAACACTTAATATGTTCGTTACTTTACTTTACTTTGTGCGACTATCTCCTCCTGGAGGATGAGTCGGCTTCAAAGAAGATTCTTGGGAATTTGGGTACAAAGCGGCGTCCCCAGCACCACTCGGCGTTTGTTCGAGTCAGCTTCTCTAGCCTTTGCACAACCAAGTGCGACCTGCAAGGCAGCAGGGAGTTGCCAGAAAGAGGTGGTCTACCAGACTCTGTTCCAGGTTTTTCCTCAGGGTTTTCTCCCGAAGCCTTTCCCGCGATCGGGTATCCCGCAAGGCAGCGGAGGTTTAAAATCAGGGTTTTCCTTCCCTTAGATGAAATGCCCTCCCAGGCTAACGAGCTACATCTGCCCGAAGCAAACTGGTTTTCAGGCGCCAGTCACTCGCCCTCGCCCCTTCTCCTGTTGGTAGAAGCAGTTCCGCCGGGCTCGGGGAGCCACTCGTGCAGGCCAGAAGCTGGACTTGGTTCGTTGTGTTATCAAAAGTCACATCTATCATGCGTTCCGTAACTATCTGATATGGAGCTAAGGGTCATCGAGAATGTTCAATCTTCATGTCTAAAGTTTGTGTAAATGATGCCTACCTAATTTTAAGCATCAAAGACGCACGGCTTAATCCTCCGCTTAGTTCAAAAACTTTCATGCGTGCTGCATCTTATGGTACCGTTTTCAATGCCAACTCCACGTCACAACCATCAGACTTCCTCGTCGTCTTCTTGTTAGGAAATCAGCTATCACCGAACTGTACTTCGAGCATTCCCAATAATCTTGAACCCTTAGCCTTAACACTAATGCCGAAAATCCTATCGTTTCACCTCAGTCTACTCTAATTAATACCCGTGCTCCCTCAATTTCACTAACAGACAACAGAGCCTTTGTGGAAAAACTAAGCCTATCTGTTATTTCCACCAACGTGCCAGAGTCAGACGATCTACAGTTTAAGGCCAAATGAGCCCACGATAAGCTTCAGTGGGCTGGTCTATGTGCAGCGCTCAACGTTGGGCTTATCGAGCCCGTCGGATTTACTAGACTTACTTGCCACATATCCTCTGCCCACGCTTGTCAACCTTGTTTGCTGTGTGTAGATGCTACCAACAAGCGAGCAGATGGAAAATGTTTTGTTGTCAACATATCGCCTGTGAACTCCAAGCTATTCTATCCGTGTTGTTCCAGATATCCCTTGGACAGAACATGTTTACAAGCACCCAAGCAATCCCTCGCACCAAGTTCGCTCTAGAGCTGTCATACTCCATGGCGTGCCGGAAAATGCGAGCAACATCGAAAGCGAGATAAACGAGCATAACTGTGAACGATAGGGCTTTCTTCACCGCCATATGAACTGAGCCAATGTTACTATAATTGCCATATATCGACTCCTTCGTCCGATCTCATACAAAGGAAGCGCTCCTCACCTTTTAAAGGTATGGTTTTCGCAGTCAGATATGGTCCCAGATGCCTGGCGTCTAACTCGAAGTACTGTGACACGAATATACCCGGATATCCTGCGTCAGAAATCTGCCACCACTACATTTGGAAATGCATACGAAGACGATGCGTCACACAAAACCACCCCGACTGATTCTCCTAAGCACAATCAAGATGAGCTGGAGGTCAACATTGAGGATACAATCAAGTTACCAGCAACCGACATCCATTCGAAAAACTTACCCTAACCGGTCATATCTCGACCGCCTGTATCCCAGCGCAAGAATGACTCATTAATCGGAAGCATCTGTTTTGTTCCTACGCGAATGCTCAGGAACTCTTGAGGAAAATGCCCGAACTCCAATCTCGTTTTATCTCGTGTCTCTACGATGTTATAGCGGTAACTAAAACTTGGCTGAACCAGATTCATCTCAGCAGTGAAATTTGACTTTCTAATATTACTGTGTTTCGTTCTGATCGATCGTCACCCGGTGGTGTTGTAGCCCTCTTTCTCCACTCACGCATGTGCAATCGTGCAGCATTTTGTGCTGCACGGCTAAAATCGTGCTAAATTGATTGGCCAACGGTAGTGAGCTGCATGCTGAAATACGCTGGAGTCTCGCTACCATTTCTATTTCTCCCTCATATCTGTCTAGGCCTGGGCAACCTGACAGTATCTTAGCCCACGTGCAGTCTCTGACTGTGCGGCACTTTGCCTGGATCAGGCTTGTGTATTCATACATACATACGCTTTGTAACTTAAACTTGATTTTCATTACAAATTCTTTTGAAGAAAATTATAAATCAACCGACAAGATACTCACTTCCCGGAACTGTAGAAACATATTGAGACCTGGCTTCGAAATGTGCCTATCACACCATATGCTCAACAAAAGATGTGCAATCGTGCAGCATTTCTGTGCTGTGCGGCTAACATCGTACTAAATTGATTGGCTACCGGTAGTGAGCTTCATGCCGAAACACGCTTGAAGTCTCACTCATTTCTATTTCTTTCGATTTCTTTTGTTCATAGTCGGTATTGGCCTGGGCAAAACCGGACAGTATCTCAACCCACGCGCGGCTCTGACGTTGCGGCACTTTGGCCTGGATTCAGGCTTGTGTTTTCATACATACAAAATGTCTAAACAATATCCACGCCACCTTCTCAGATGATACAACTCTTTTGGATTTGCATTATTGCTAGCAAACCCTGCACGAGCAGCTAGTAGCTAAGATCTCAGAATGAATCTATGGCTTAGTAATGACCGATTCCAGCGTACTTGTCATTACATTTTTCATGAAAACATTGTTTGTTTACTACACTTTATATATTTTCCAGCGAGCAACTTTAAAGGAGTGTTATATTCTTTCCACCATAAACCCATGCATTTAAATACATGCCAATAGTTATTTTTCATAAATTCATTTAACTTTAACCATTTTTTCGTTGCTGTCAGGGCGGTAATTATGCCCCAGGAAACCCGATGGCTTACGGTGGGGGACATGGATCACACGCCAATCCGGGGTACGGAATTGGATCAGCACACCTAATACCTGGTGGTGGACCTTCAGGTGGTATGATGCCAGGCTATCCTAGCGGTATGCCCTATCAATCCGGAATTGCTCCCGGACAGCCTGGTATGATGCCTTATCAACCCGGTATGATGACACCTCAACCAGGAATAATGCCACCTCAGCCAGGAATCATGCCGAATCAGCCTGGAATGATGCCCGGAGGTAGTATGATGCCAAATCAAATGCCAGGACAACCACATATGGGGCCTGGCTCGTATCCAAGAGCACCAGGCTATCCGCCATATTATCCGTAGTATGCCGATAATTTTGCTTCTATTTATCATACATTTGTATTGTTCTTATGTTTTTTTTACATATTTTATTATATTTTCGCGCTGCTGTTCTTATCTCTGATTTTCTGAGCACGATGCTGTACGTGTGATGTGATTTCACCCACTGAACAAGGAACCAGCCTATCACAGTCGAGTTACCGGCTATTTCCGTTACCTATTTCACACGTGTATTTAATGGACAATCAGGGATGAGTAAAGTATTGCGAATCAGCAGAGTTTTAACCAGCACCCTTTCGCTTCCACTAGGATACACAATAGTGATCGATGGTTGTCTTTGACCAGAATGCTACAACCACATGATTTAGTATGCAAGCTTGCCGGTTATACAAGCCGGTTTCAGCTTGACCAACGATTGTCCGATGGCTATTCCTGTGTCACGATCCCGAGCTTAAAGATCACCAATGTTTTAAAGCACAGATCCGTTTCTGGAAATCGTGCAAATAAAGATATTCATGAATATTTCACTTGGTGTCTTCACAATATTTCTTTTATCGATTTTAGTCGCCGTTAAAATGACCAGCTTTTGCTCATCGATAGGTTGATCTAATCGACTCTGTTGTTTGTCGAACTGCCGTGAATTCTCACTCTGTGTTTCAGATCATGGTCTTTCAATGGGATCGGTTGCAACTTAATCCAGAGCTCGCAATTGTTTGTAGTCCCAACAAACATTTCACTAAAATGGACGAAGTTTACTTTCTTAAAGCTCAATCTATTTCCATTTTTCTCATGTGACTTTGATTTGTACGAAATTATCTGTAACTTTTCCACACTCGACACTGTTTTCTTGATCTCCCAATTGAAAAATGCATAATTTATTCCATGTGTGGTGTCGTTTTCTCTCTTTTGGAACTATAAAACTAACGGGATTTGATGTTCCCTATCATTTTGTTAGCGGTTTGTTTCGAGGGATATTTTCGCACGATCAACACCGTGCCACTTTTCCGTTACACGGAAGACGTTTGCCATCTCAATGGAATCAGTTCCTCGGTTATAAAGCGTCGCACTTCATTAATTAAGAAAGTTGATTTATTTATGCTAAATTTCATTGTTTTGGATTCTTAATATATGGGTGCAATGCTCGTCAATCACTTGCGGCTCGCCCATATCGAGTCAGGTATCCTTGATTTGTATTCAAGGTGTAGATTGTAGCTCACCATCATTTTGTTTCGGTTTCCATCCCCCAGTTCTGTTGCATGTTTATTGGACACTTTTCCATTTATCCTCTTCGCGAAATCATCTTCAGTTCCTATAGTTGAGCTATTTCTGAAGCACTTGGAATAGAATTATTAAAGTTGGAAGAGAATGTGTTTAGTCTGGGATTTACGTAAAACTAGCTGGTGTTGATGATAATGAGTTTAAACGCTTCTCCTGTCGCTAGATGACATCGTAAGCGAATCGCTATCGCCATTCTCAGAACTCATGGTATTGTATTTTTCATGTTTTTATTCATACCGTAATCCTGTGGTGTTGTAAAGTATTAACCTTTTAACCATAAATCCTTGAATCGCGATAATGCACGAGTTCGTTCGTCGAAGAACAGGTTTTCTAGGTACGCACAAGGTAAGCATGTTATCTCGATAATCCATCACATGTATGAACAGAACGCTCGCTAAGGAAATTGTTATTCATTTTGCGTAACCTGCGCTAGCAAATGGTTTAGCACACTTTACGCAACGAATTACCAATATGAACATTGGTATGGGCTGGAAAACCGTCTAGGCCTGGGCAACCTGAGTATCTAAGCCACGTGAGTCTCTGACTTATGCGGCACTTTGCCCTGGATTCCGGCTTGTGCTTTCATACATATATAACCTATCGTTTGAGCTATTTCTGAAGAACTTGGAATAGAATCTAAAGTGGAAGAGAATGTTTTAGTCTGGGATTTACGTACTAACTAGCTGGTGTTGATGATGATGGATTGGCCCGTTTAGACGCTTCTCCTCTGGCTAGTTGCCATCGTAAGCGAATCGCTATCGCCATTCGTCGACTTTCACTTGCTAGTCACAAATCCCTTCATCCTTCTCAGACTATCGGCTTCAGGTATAATCGGCCCTATTGATTTATCAGCTCTTGCATGGCCAGATTAATGCACACTCCGGTGTAAATGATTTTATAATGAATTGAACAGTATGTTTTACGATTAGTTCGACGTGATTCCGTATTAATTTTTATTATTTCGGAATAGTTTCTTGTTTTGTGCCTCTTCAGCAGCTAATTGATATATATGTTGTTGTGGTCGATGTCAACACGTGTGCAGCACAACGTTCTTCGCAATCAATACACAGCCTTTTGTACGGTCACTTAGCTTTGTCGGCGTCAGAAATGCGTACTGATAGGGGCACCTTGTGATTGAGGTGTACCGCCAGGCTCACTTCGGCTGTCACAGGTCAACCACAAATGTGAGGTCCATGGTTATTCTAAGTTGTGCTCACAGATTTGGTGGCATGGTATGGTATGAAATCACAAGCCTGATCTAGGCAAAGTGCCGCACAGTCAGAGACTGCACGTGGGCTAAGATACTGTCAGGTTGCCCAGGCCTAGACAGATATGAGGGGGGAATAGAAATAGATTTGGTGAGTCCTTTTTCGCACATTGTACTTCGAATCTCCGGTGAACACTTCCTGCCCACTCATTATTTAAGTTGGTTTGATGTTGGCACAAAGTTTGCGAACTGACATGATTTCGCTTGGATGGATTTTCACAAGCGCTTTTAGCGTGGCACTTTGACATTGTAGTGCCGTCGACACTATCCTGACCATTAACACGGGATTTTAAAACTTGTGATAGTTTTGCTTCACTCAAATTTCGTTTAATCTCCACATTTTTAACGTTTACGTTCTGATTTATCATGCTTATTTTACAAATGCAACGTTTCAGCACAATAACCAATGTTCATATTGGTAATTCGTTGCGTAAAGTGTGCTAAACCATTTGCTAGCGCAGGTTACGCAAAATGAATAATAATTTCCTTAGCAAGCGTTCTGTTCATACATGTGATGGATTATCAAGATAACATGCTTACCTTGTGCGTACCTAGAAAACCTGTTCTTTTACAAACAAAATCGTGCATTATCGCGATGGTTACTTATTTTTTCACTAAATAAAACATATACTGGATAATTTGTTTTTGTTAGCGTGATGCCAAACAAATGACATGTAAATACTCAATGGGTAGGATGGTTGTTTTTTCACTGATCAATAGTCCTTCAAATACAGCACTTGAGACCGTGGTCCCACAAGTCGGTCCCGGCATTGTGTTTACCTGAACCAATTATAATGGAAATAGTACTCCTCCTTCTATCAAGATAATCCATGAAACTAAAAAGATTCATCGGTGTTTCACACTTGAAATGGATTTCAACTTTATTTTAATTGTTTGAAACACTGCGTTGTGCACACACACACAGTGGCACTGTTGTCCCACGTACGATTGAACAATGGGTTATAACTGTCAAGGATGAAAGCACTTCTAATTTTGTAGTAACGTGAACTGAACGGAACAAACTATGTGCTACGTTAGTCCGTATCGTCGTTGACTGCCAGCAGTGTGAAAATCGATATTGATGTGTGGAATTTTGAGCTGCACGCATATTTCAATCAGATTTAGCGGGTAGTTGAGGCACAATAAGAAGCCTAATTCTAAATTTCAGCTCTGGAGAGCGCCGCTGTCAGGCAACCCATCGTTGCTTTTTTTATTTATTACATCTCCATCATAACCCATAACTGCGCGGATGTGCAATCTTGCAATACTTTGTACTGTCTGGCGAACACCGTGCTAAATTGATTGGCCAGAGGGCTTGCTGAAACAGGCTTGAGTCTCACTACCATTTCCTGTTCTGTTACTCCCTCATATCCGTCTCGGCCTGAGCAACCTGACAGTATCTTAGTCCACGTGTAGTCTGTGACTGCACGGCACTTTACCTGTATCAGACTTGTGCTTTTATACCATACCATAACTGCGCGGTCAGCCATTAAGAAATTACCATCATCTCAGTAGCCTGTACTGTCGCAAATACACTTTATATCCGCACTGTACAATTGTGGAACATATTACCTACCCACGCGGCATTGTCTGTTTCATTTGACGCTTTTAAAACACCGAATATCCACATGGCTAAATTTTTTTGATTATCTTTAACAATTGTTTATGCTATTTTTCCGTCCTACACTATGTAGTATTTTGTTGGTCTTGTAAAATAGCTTTTTACCCAGATATAATCTATGGGTAAACCTATGAATTAGACAGTTGATGTGATGTACTGTTTCAAGCTGGAAGTGTTCAATTGAGGCTGGAGCATGAAGCAAGAACGAAAATTGATCAGTTAGCGACTGAAGCTGCTTTCGTGAGTGAGAAGTGTTGGCTTTACCTTCTACAAACAATATCACTTAGAATAGCACATCATGTGTCTTTGCTCTGTGCCTAGCAGCGTGGAAGCAGGGTGCCTCATTTCACGATGCATTTTAAATAATTTTGAAGTGTAAATATCGAGTTTTCTTGAACACTTCATAGCAGGTTGGAAGTTCTTAACTAGTTTATGAGGTATTGGCGGACAGCCTATAAGTGTGAATAGATCTAGGCTCACTTCTCTGATGGAGTAGCCGAAAGCTATTGTTCCACCACAGAAAACAACGCGCGATGTTCCGGAACCCTCTTGAAGATGCCCTGGGGGATTAGGCCATATCCATATTTAAGGTTTCATTGCCGAATTTCAAGTATGTTGTTGGTGTTGATCTCCTTCACTCGATGTTGACCATGGATTTACATCACAATCGCACTAAGGTTTCCTACTCTACAACTTTCTAAGTGAATAATAATCCTATTCGGTTGTAGCACTTTCTCTCACGGGGATCACAGCGATAGGTAATACTCGACCGATCGGTGAGAGTTGCACGCTGACAGCGTTCAGCTGCCGAAAGCAGTATCTGCTCTTTCACAGCGTGAAGATGACACTTTAGGGATTTCAAATAGACGTTACCAAATAACTCCTGTTTCTTTTAGTTTAATTTTATGCGGATGGCTCCATGGGTGGATTTGCCGGCTTCATTGATGTCGCGAATCACGCCAGCTCACGCGCGTCGATCGGAGGCTAGATCGTTGCATTTACACCGAATGTCGTAGACGGTACGCAGTCCTTGGGCATCTACGTCCTCCACAGTTGACAGCCAGGTCTTCACTTGACCGCCAAAGCCAGGTACGATAGGGTTTGCGGTCGATAACGAGTTTCGTGAGTGCTGAGTCTGTTTTTCGGAGGACGTTGCGAAACCAATGCAGTCTATGCTGTTGTATGTGAACGGAAAATGGAAGTATTCCGGCAGCGTTAGATATCCAGTCAGTATATCGGACGCCCAAGATTATCTCAAGGCAACAATGGTCGAATACTTCTAAAGATTGCACATCATGTGACCTCAGCGACCATGTCTCACAACCATAAAGCAACAAATTTCAGATCGCTGCTTGGTAACCACGTGTTTTCGTCCTCACACTGAACCCGGGCCTGCGCCAAAGAATGCCTATCAGCTGCAAAACGCATTACGCGCACGATCGACCCTTAACTTCACTTCTCTTTCGTCTGACCATCGGATAACATACTGGAACCGAGGTATTTTAAAACGGGAACATTCTCGATTGGTTAGCCCTAGACGTTCAATTGCTGGACGCAGGATGTAACGGTATAAAATGCCTTAGATTTTGGTGTTTATCTCGAGGCCAACTTTTGCAGCAGAGCTACTAATGTGGTCTAAAGCGTTTGCTCTACTTCGGCATTTTGACCAAAAACAACTACATCATCCGCCTATTCAAGATCAGTGATCCGTTGAAACGTGAACCCCTTGATAGTCCGTTAATACCTGGTTCATAATCCAGTCGACAACATAATTGAATCGAACTAGGGAAAACAGAGATCCCTGTCTGATTCCTGTACGCAAACTGAAGTCGTAATATTTTTCACCGTAGACGCGAACCCGAGCCCTTGTATAGCTGTACTAGGCTTTAACCAGGATAATGACCTTCACAGGGCCCCATCCGATAGCGCAATGTCCCAGAAACGGCCACTGCATATTTGAAGGCAGCCCGGAAATAGATAGAGCATTCTATCGTTTTCGTTCATACTGAGGACGATGCTCCAGAATCCTGCGTAAGGTGAATATTTGGTCTGGACATCCCATCCCGGGGCGAAACCCATATTGGTTGAGTAGTGCGCAGATTTCGTTCGCCGGAGAACCGGTTTAACAGTAACGTCGCAAACATCTTAGCTGCGTAATCGATGAGGCTTATTCCGCGGTAGTTGTAGCACACAGATTTATCTCCACCTTTAGGTAAGGGTAGGATAATTGACATGCCCCAGTCTGATGGAAAAACTTCCGTCTTCCAGATAGAACAAAACAAATTGTATTTGGTGCGTTAATACTGCGACAACACAGACTTTGATAAGTTAAACGGAAATTCCATCCTCTCTTGGCTATCTGCCGTTCTTCATTCGTCGCAAGACTTGAACTCTCGTACTCTGATGGGGCATAGTATTTTACTGTGTAACCGCAATTTGTATTTGAACAGTGATCACTGTATGGGTAGCTGACGGGATGCTCAGTAACTGACTGAAATGCTCAACCCACCGAGATATCTCATCATTAGGATTAAAGATCAGCTATCCTAACGAATCTCTGAGGTTCGTCCTAAAACTACGGCTTCCGGATGTAGTATAAATAAGAGGAAACAGTTTTGCGTAGTGTGCCATGTTTGCTGCAGCTTTCATTCCTCCCAGTATAGTTGAGGATCCTTACGTGCAGATCATGTAGTGGCTCTCCTTAGGATGCGGTAATCGGAATCACTATGCATTCGAGCATATCTTTCTTGGGCAGAGAGATTAATGGTGTTCTGAGAGACAGTCTCGCCAATGGGTGGAAACGGTGCCTGGGATTTCTAATGCCGCAGCATGAGTACCGAGAATTCGGTTTGTTGCAGCATCTGCTGATCCAGTACGTCCATTCAAATTGCCGGCCGCAACCAATATGTCGTTTCCAGTTATTCTATCGACGACGGATTGAAGCAAGTTATAAAAATCGTCTTATGCTTTTTGGTCGGCAGATAAATTTGGGGCATACACCGAAACGATAGCTATATTGTAAGGATGCCCCCTTAACCTGACCAATGCAGTTCTTCTGGAGACAGGCGTCTATAGCATAAGTGCTTGCTTTACATAATCACAGAACTCGCTACTCCGTGCTGGGCAGATCCATCTTCATGTCCATTGTAAAAGAGCCACTTTTTACAATCGTAATGGCTTGACTACCCGTATCCAACAGTGTCCTTGCATTCCAGTATCCCGCATAAAATTTCTTGTGTGTTTATGGCTTGCTTACACTTCACCCTAGCCGCTGGGTGAGACAAGGGCGCGTCGCGTCTCGGGATCGCCGTATTATAGAGCTTAGAGTAATTTTGAGACGTTCATAAAGTTTCTTGGGGATAGAATACAAGTGATATCCCCAACACGACTTGGATTTGTTCGAGTACATCTTTCTATCCTTTACACACCCAAATGCAACCTAAAGGGCAACCGCGAGTTGACCGATAGAAAGCGCTATGCCCTAGTTTTCCATCTACGGGACTTCTCTCCGGATTTTTTCTTAGGGTTCTCTTTCGAATCCTTTTCCACAATTGGGTAAACCGCAAGGCAGTAGGATTTTGGAATCAGGGTTTTCTTTCCCCTAGATTTACTGCCGGTACCTGACGAACTCCATCTTCCCAAAAAAACAGGCTTTAGGGAGCCAGTCACCCACAATCGCCTCCTCTCCTGTCAGTAGGAACAGTTCCGCTGTGCTTTTGGAAGCCACTCGTGCAGCCTAGAAGCTGGTCTTGGTTGTTAGAAACTATTTAGGACGCACGCCACATGGAAGCATTTTATAGATAGTAAGGACTCATTACAACCACCGCCTCCGG
>JACCGJ010023216.1:0-63983 GCA_013407085.1 Atriophallophorus winterbourni
AACACTGTACACATTCCCGACAGCTATGTTTGTTCAATAAAGTTCATACATACAACGAACTCGCTTTGTCTTGCCTTTAACACACAACGCTCCGTCAAGATTGGCCTGCAGTGCGCTAAGAATAGAACTGACACACAGCTTGGCGAGACATAGGCAGCCTAGCCTACAGTTTGCTAACTGACTCGCACGCACGTACAAGAAAATCACGTGAATTTTCTGTTACTGGTAGCTCCGTCTGTGAAAGATGCCAGGAGTGCTCTTGATCTCTGCAAGAGATTTTTAGGATAGAAGGAAGAGACGTCGAAAGAGAACTTGAATTTGTGGAGAGAGAGATCGAGGCGGTGGCGAAGTCAAAAGTTAAACAAAAGAGCATCGCCAGCTACTTCATGAAAGCGTGAGATTGGACTGTCAGTGTGTGTGCAAGATGTTTTTACTACTTCATTTTAGAATAAATTTACTATTATTAACATGAACTTGGATTTAATGTGGAGGTGTGTGCTTTGACATATTCTAATCATCAATGGATTACACGGCATGCAGAAACAGCACCCAGGTAAGACGTTCTTCAAGGGTTCCAAACGCTTTGTCATAGACGGGGTGGCAGGGGGGATAAGCTACCACCTCTTATAAAAATGCTCCCATATGGCACGCGTGCTTCAAATAAAGCCTCTGACAACAAAGTCTAGCTTCTGGCCTGCACGAGTGGCTCCCCGAACCCGACGGAACTGCTTCTACCAACAGGAGAAGCGGCGAAGGCGAGTGACTGGCGCCTGAAAACCAGTTTGCTTCGGGCAGATGGAGCTTGTTTGCCTGGGAGGGCATTTCATCTAAGGGAAGGAAAACCCTGATTTTAGACCTCCGCTGCCTTGCGGGATACCCGATCGCGGGAAAGGCTTCGGGAGAAAACCCTGAGGAAAGACCTGGAACAGAGTCTGGTAGACCACCTCTTTCTGGCAACTCCTTGTTGCCTTGCAGGTCGCACTTGGTTGTGCAAAGACTAGAGAACCTGACTCGAACAAACGCCGAGTGGTGCTGGGGACGCCGCTTTGTACCCAAATTTCCAAGACTCTTCATTGAAGCCGACTGATCCCCTAGGAGGAGATAGTCGCACAAAAGTAAAAGTAAGTACGTACTTTCATTCATAGTAGAACTCGTAAGTTTACCTGCTACAGAAATGATGCGTGGCATGCGTTCCGATCGGTAGAGTGTGTGCGAAATTGGGAAGCATATCGACAATTGCGCAACTAATGTATGTCTCTAACGCGTCAAGATAAGCTAGACTACAATAACAAGTTAACTGCACGATTTCTGAACAATCGAAAATTGCTATACCGTCTTATGAACGACAAAACTGAAGGCGGCTCCACATTGACTTCTATGGAAGCCGCAAATACCCTGAAGGATCACTATATGCCGGTATTCCAGAATTGCCAACCATCTTCGTTGAATATTACCACACCCCCACCTAGACTGTCTACTATTCTGTTCAGCGCTGAAAGCGTATTTAAGAAGATCATGCAGCTCATGACAATTCAACACACCGAAAGCATTGCGTACGGTTGCTGTGCAACTTTGTGTACCACTTTCTATGTACTTTCAACGTTTGTTCGATACCTCCCATGTTTCCGAAGATTGAAAACAGGGAATCATTACCCCAATCTATAAAGGTGGAAAACTCCGTGACCCCGCGAATTATCGTCCATTCACTCTGATCCCTGTGCTGTCGCGTTCGAACAACACGGGATTCGTCGCGGACACTCGTGTACAACAAACTTGCTTACGGCCCAGGACAGCTGGAGAAAAGCTGCCGATGCAGGAAATGGTGCTGATGTTATATACCTGGATTTCTCCAAAGCTTTTGAACGCGTTAACCACGCTATTTTACTGCAAAATTATGGCTTGCGTTGAATTGATAACACATAATTGTCTTGGTTAGCCGAATTCTTCCTCGTTCGCGTCAGACAATCGCTATCTGGTTGTTTTTCAATAAAATGCGGATTACTGCAGGGCTTGGTGCTCGGTAAGCGTTTGTTTTTGATGTTCATCAACGACATTGGAGCATATGTGAACTCACCGTTTCCAATGTTAGCGGATATAAAACTATTCGCATCCTCCCTGCCTCGAATGATTGTGGCGACCTGCAGGCGGATCTTACCTCACTTACCACCTGGGAAATGTCGAACCATCTCCCTTTCAACCCACGAAATGCCAATAACTCCACATTCGTCACCCGCGTGAATTTAGTTAGAAGCTAGGAGACACCATACTTTCGGTAATTATGCTAGAAAAAGATCTCGGGTACTCGACCCAATGTTCCCAGGCATCCCCAGTCGCCAATAGCAACGTAGGGCTCCTCAAACGGGTCTTTGAACCGCCGACTCTTTCCCTCACTCCCACAAGCGTACATCAGACCCCACATTGAGTATGCGGTAGCCGTTGGTCTCCATGGCTTAAGCGTGATCATCAAGTCCTAGATTAGGCTTAGCGGAGATTAACAAAGCTCGTCAAAGGAGACAGTTTGCTGAACTATGAAGACCGCCTCCAACAACTCAACGTGTTCACGATAAATTACCGTCGCATCCGAGGGGATCTGATACTGGTTCTCCAGATCTTTAAAGAGAACAAACACCCGTGCCATTGACTGCTTTTGATGACATCCAGTTCCGGAAATCGGTGACATGTCTTCAGGCTGGCTCATCATCCCAGTCGGTTAAACTGTCGTAGATTTTTAATCTCTGTCCGTACTCCGTGTGGTTGGAATGATCTATCGTTTTTTGTCTTGACCTCCCCGTCACTTTCCATTCTTAAAGAACGACTTGACGCTTATCTCTATTTTTCTAAACAAGTTTAATAAATTTTCTCTTTTCCTTCTTTACGATACTGCACCCACTTTCCCATTCTTTTCCAGATACCCATATATACGGAACTACACCGATTTATCTCCCCTCTTATTGACTGCTATGATATATATAACCACACCCTTAACGGAAATTTAGCAAACGACGCCGAACCTGCTGAACTCCACCCGAACTCCTATATTGACTATCCTATGGTTATCTATTAAGCTCATAGCTTTTTGTGGCATAATATAGTAGTGACCATAGTGACCATGTTGTTTTGACATTCACTTTCGTTACATTCATGGACTACTTTAATGAGACCCGCCTACAAACTCATTGGATTACCGACATAGGATTGTTCCACGAACTTGTTGCTGCCAATTCATGGGACTTCTTAATGTCTGACAAGATCGATGTTGCTTGGACCACGTTTCTCACTCACTGGTACGCTTTGCTGCGCGCTGCCAGCCACGAGAAGCCTTTTCATCATAAGAAACCGGGCTCATTCATTCGCAGCCGAACGAGGAAAGCCATAGCACAGCGAAACCTGGCATGGCAATGTTATCGGACAGGAAGAAACAAAAATGACTGGGAAAACTACAGGTCATTGCGAAACTATTGTACATACCTCAGCGGACAAGACAAGACTCGATATGAATTGCATATATCCAACAAGTTTATGGAGAACCCGAAAAGCTTGTTCCACTTTGTGAACCAAAGACGCGTGGTCAAACTAGGAATTCCATCCCTAGTCAGCGCACACGGCCTCACATCGATCGCCTTGGAAGCTGCAACTGTGCTGTCGCAACAATACGCTCCTACTTTTAACCCTACATATCCCGCGAAACTCACCCACTTTTCTTTTCCCTCGCGCAACGTGCAAGAGATGCCGGAAATAAAGCTCACCCCTGAGGCAGTTCATCAGAAAATTCTCTGTCTGCGACAGTACTCCTCGCCAGGACTCGACGGCATCCATCCCAAAATCCTGAAAGTAGCCGCAGCACATATATCTCCTTTACTCGCGACTTACTTTCAACGTTGTTTGGACTCGGCTACCATTCCACAAGCTTGGAAGGAAGGTGTTGTAAGCCCTATATTTAAAGGCGGCAGCCGGTCTGATCCTGCAAATTATCGCCCCATACTGCTGTTATCAGTGATTTCTAAAGTCATGGAGAGCATTGTCTCTGACCGCATTGTGTCACATTTCGAAACGAATCGGATTTTAATCAAACAGCAACACGGCTTTCGGGCCAATCTTTCGTGCACCTCTAATTTGCTTCTCGCACGAGATGAATGGACGAAATCCGTCGACGAAGGCACTGGTGTCGATGCTATATTTTTGGATTTCTCCAAGGCATTCGACCGTGTGCATCACGACATCCTTCTCCTTAGACTCGCTTCCTACGGCGTTGAATCATCCCTCGTATCATGGATGAAACACTTCCTATGCGATCGCTCTCTCTGTGTTCGTGTGCGCGACTGCTACTCAGCTCCCTTTCCAATTAAGTGTGGTTTGCCGCAAGGTTCTGTTCTTGGTCCAAGACTTTTCATTATCTTCATCAACGATATCGGACAAAACATTTAATCCCCGTTCCTCCTCTTTGCTGATGATGTCAAACTTTGGCGCTCTCTTAAATCGTCTGATGATTCCCGTGTCTTACTTGGATCGCCTACATTGTTGGTCCTCACTAAACTATCTTCCATTCAACGCATCCAAGTGCAGCGTTCTCCCCATCCGTCACTCAGCTTGTTTTACCTACCGTTTGGGGCAAACAACGCTTCAACGCGTTCGACAAGAAAAGGATCTTGGTCTTATCATTCAGCAAGACCTTGGTTGCACAACACAATGCGAACGCGCAGCAGCTGCAGCCAACCGCAACACCGGCCTACTTCGCCGCGCCCTCGGCAAGTTCGACCGGTTTCTCTTCCCGACTCTGTTGAACATTTACATCCGGCCACACTTGGAATACGCAGTGCAGGCTTGGCGGCCGTGGCTATGCAAGGACATGTCACTCCTCGAAAACGCCCAACGGCGTGCGACAAAGCTCGTCCGCGGTATGCGCCACTTGCCATACGAGGAGAGATTACGCCGTTTAAACACATACTCCGTTACGTACCGTCTTCTCCGTGGAGACATGATACTTACATACCGGATACTGAGCGACCCCTCCCATCCATGCAGCTCCCTGCTCGTCCCATCCATCAGCACAAATCTCCGAGGACATGGACTTAAATTGCTACATCAGCAAAGCCGACTTGAATGTCGCCGCAGGTTTTTCTCGGTGCGAGTCTGCAGTCCATGGAATGCTCTTCCATGCAAGCTTTTTGAATCCACTTCTTTCGGTTCTTTCAAAGGTCTCCTCGATTCCCACCTCCATGAAATCTCCCACTCCCAAGACACTAATACCCCCTCGTGGCAACGGTAAGTTCTCTTTCTGTGCCATTTGCATTTTCGTCACTACCCCTCTAACACTTCTCCAGTTTCATTGCTCTTCCAGATCCCAGTATCGGAAGTCCAAGCGCACGCACTCTCAGCTGACCCTGTTCCGGAGGATGTGGTGGGTAGCGGTGTCCCATGTTGACGCCCTACCTGTCCAAATGCCACAAAAATCCGCTGATGGTGCAGGCTAACGCGAATGTGGCCCGCTATAAGGCCTTGGAAACTCGAACATTTTACTATTCTTTTCTTTTCGACCCACCGCACAATCCACCCTGCGATTTGTACAAGCTCCCGCTTTTTATACCGTAATAAACTATTGACTATTGATCTAAATCTTTTTGTTCGGGGATACCGTGAACAGATGCTGCGTTTGTCATTTTCTAACTTCCAATCGTGATTTGGGTTGTTTTTATTTGACGTTCCGGCTAAGGTACGTCGGAAAATATGCGAAGGGATGATACAGCGGTATTAAGTAGGTGGGCTGATACCAATACAGATTTAGTGGCCTCCAGTGACTGCAGGGTAAAACGTAAAAGTCTTGGTTCACAAACATGAGGTGACCGCGAGAGGCGTGTCATACTCATGGGATTCACATTGACAATAATGAGTTTACAAATGTGTGTTAACTGTTGGGAATCTCCCGTTAAGCTAGTTTTGAAGCACGGAGAGTCATCTTCGGGCAAATTCATGCAACTAACAGTTAACATCCAGTTCAAAGGAGCAGGATTTCAGGTTGGAGATACCACTATTGTAGATTCATTTGAAGACGAGCGAACATACATTGGATTTTCAGTTACCCATGAGATTTCCCCGACTGGCTTATCAGCCATTTACAGTCATGTGCCAACTGAAATGAACTAATCCCTTGGCGTCGCGATCGTCAAGGATATCCAAATCACCATAAGAAAAAACGCTTTCGCAGTGGTGGTTGCTTCTCTGCAGCTTTCTACCGAAAGAAATTCTGGACGCTCGATTGGCTCGTTAGCCACTTACTGTCCTGTGCAACTGAATTGAACTAACGATCAACATCAACACATTCTTCATTCCACTTCAGTAAACACCTGAACCAGGAAATGTTTTTGAAAAATATCCTATGGTTGAATTTTTTGAATCTTGTTGCCATTTGAACAAAATATACTAATGGTTATGGCTATTTACAAACAACGAAAGTGCAGGCTGAACGCAAATGTTGTTTGGTTTAAACAGGCCTAGAAATTTTAAAATTTACTCAATTTTGATTTTTTGATGTGTTTTACGTTATTTTGTGGTTTTTCAAAGCTTTTTTGCTTCTCGCACTATAAAAATAAACTTTCGACCCACCGCACAATCCACCATGCGGTTTGTACACGCTCCCCGCTTTTTATACCGTAATAAACTATTGACTATTGACATATTGTTAAACGGACAAGAAAAAAACTTCAAAAGTTATCATTCATAAAATGACCTTCAAAATTATAGTTTTAAGAAAATTCATCACTGAACTCCTGATGTTAATTGTTACAAAACCACCGATAGCTGGAGCAATGTAGAAATTGTTGCGAAAGCTACAGATTCCCAGTTAGCGTGAAGAAGCGAAACAGTTCTATTACACGATTACTTCTTAGTTAATGAGTGAAAATGATACAAAGATAAGTATGTACAAATTGTTGATTAAAGCAAGCATCGATGAAAACGAAAACACAATTAGAAAGAAAGTGAAATTACAGGTTGCTACAATAGTCAACAGTATATTTCGGTACAAAAAGCTATGAGCTCAAAATAGAACCACAGGATAGTCAGCACAGGGGGTCGGGTGGAGTCCATGAAATTGGGTTACGGTTACCAAAGTTCCGTAAATGGTGGGGTCAGAGGGAACACAGGGTAGTCAATACAGGGGAGGGTGGATTGGCGTCAATTCGTATGTAGGTCTGGAAAAGAGAAAATGGGTGCAGCATCGGTAACAAAAGAAATGTGCGAAGTTAAATTCAAATTTTCTGAGAAAGATATAGGTAAGGGTCAAGGCGTTCTTTAAAAATGGCAAGGGAAGGAGAGGTTACAATAAAATACGGTAGATCATTCCAGACAGAAAAAGTGCGGACTGAGAAAAAGAACTTTCGGTAGTTTAACTGACTTGGTAGAAGAGCAAGCTTTAAGACATGTCTCCGGGTTCCGGAACTAGGGGCCATCGAAAGCAGTCTGACGGTATGCCGTTGAGCACTTCAGTTCATTTCAGTTCAGTTTAGTTTGAACAGGACAGTATGTGGCTAACAAGCCAATCGAGCGTTCAGAATTTCTTTCGGTAGAAAGCTGCAGAAAAGCACCCACCAATGCCATAAAGTTTCTTTTCGTTTTGTCTATTTGAAATCTTTGACGATCAAGACGTCAAGATATTATCCGAATTGTATTTAGGAATCACCGCGTTATAACCAATGCTTTAATAATCAGTATAAAGTTCATACGGTACACACGTTCTTGTTTTTTGGATATCTGGAATGTAAGTCAAGGTTCTCTTCACCAGTACCGTGAGAGGTTATGAAGTAAGTGAACAATTCAAAAAGATGCGAGAATAATGTATGATGTATGAAATCACTAGGCCTGATTCAGGCAAAGTGCCGCACAGTCATAGATGTTGTCAGGTTTACCAGGCCTAGACAGATACGAGAACGATAATGGAACAATACAAATACATGTTTTGTGTTATTGTTTTATTGGATTTTACACGACAATGTTCGGAAATAGGGTAGACCGTTTAGCGTCTAATTCCCTCTTGTAGCTTAACACACTACGGAGGATTTATTAAACCATCTAGGAGCTTATTCATGACGTTCACCAGACGGTTGCTGAAAAAGTGCTCACGTACCAGCATTCTGTGTTTACTCTTAAGAAGTAACATTGCATGAACCCTTGTAGTTGTTTTTGGGGAAGTTTCAGTAATTCAGTAATATTATCACCCATGAGAACCTCTAGAATCCTAAGGGCTTCATTAGGTCGCCTCGCAGCCGACGTCTCTTTAATTAGCACAGAGTTTTGCCTCTCAGCTTCACTTGTCTGACACTCTACCACATTAGTCGCGAGGCGACATACGATATCATTTTCAAGTACGGTGCCCATGATTAAACACAGAATTTCAATTGAAGCCGCACGACTACCTTGTATATGGGAATGAAGCTATATGGTTTTCGCCACGACAACTCTGATCACAGTCAAAACAATTTTCTGTTTTGCTGCTTCGACACATTCAGTAGACCACTTAAAATCTCCCGTTATACTAATACCGAGAACCTTAACTTTCTAAACAGCAACTATTCTGATAGTTCCTTCGCCGACTTCTAGTTGTGTTGTCACCTAATCAGTCGTCAGAAGGCAGCTCCTTCCGAAGTTTCTTGGCAAGTCCCATGATTTTGTCCTCTCGAATACTTTTTCTAAATCAGATATAAGCGTATCTGTACTATCGTTTCCTAGGTTGTTAACATCGTCAGCAAAAACGAAGCAACGTGAACTCAGGCCAGCTGCCATGTTCTTTACAAAAATAAGAAAAAAGATTGGACGAACCACTGAGCCTTCAGGCACACCATTGATTATCACTGATTCCTCCGAGCACACCCCTGCAATATTAACATGGTCAGTACGGTTGGTCGAGAAGCTGTCTAACCATCGATTTAGTTCACCTGTGACGGTACACATGCTTAGCTCCTACACAAGGTGCCTGTGATTCACTGAGTCAAAGGCTTGTTTCAAATAATGGTAGCATACTTCGGCTACACATTTCGACTATGGAGCCGTAATGTCCCTTCAAAGAGAAAGCTCAGAAGATTTGCGATGCTGTACCTTTCTTTCCTTAATCCGTGCTTGGTTTCGCATAGTACAGAATTGACTACCAAATGTTTACGTATCTGGTACTGAATGTTTTTTTTCCAATAAGTTGAAAATAATGATAGTCAAGCTTACTGGCCTTTAGTTGCGTAAATCCGAATTGGGACTTTTTATGTTTATCGCTACTACTGCTGCAAATACAGCTCGTTTCTAAACATCCGGGAGTAAACTCTGGATTAAGGTAAGTGCAGAAATATTGCTGATTGCTAGGCTAATTATATTAAAAAGCGGTTGAATAATAGCCGGATCTATACCCTTGGGGCCAGAAAAATTAGATTCATCTTGCTGCGACAAAACTCTGGTTACCATTTCTTGATTATACTCTGTAGAGTTAAAGAGAGGTGTGCGGCATTCGTTCGTTTCTATACGGTTACCGAAGTCACGCCGCTGAACACAGCAGAAGAATGGACGCAAAGCATCGGCTCTTTCTTGTGAAGTCTAAGCCGTGCTGCCATCATCGAGCAGTAACATACCTATTTATTCTATCAAAGATCGTTTGGATTGAAGATAGCCGTAAAAGCCTTCAAGATAATCTTTTGCTCTTGTTAAAATGTACATCTTCGAAGCGAGAATCACTCATGACTGACATTATCCACTCACCATTGGAGCATCCAAAATACAATTACCTGAGTATATATTTCAATCGATCAGCGTAGTAAATTAATAATATATCTGAAAAATTTAAAATGGTTGAATTGCATAGGCAAATTTCTTATGAATTGTTTGGTAATAAAGTGGAAAGAAAGAACCAAACACCGAGAACTAATAATAAACCACATACAAAATTCATTTTAGGGTGGACGAGATTTATATCCATTTCTCAAAAGTTTTCGATCCTGTCAATCACGCAATACCTTTGTAGAAACTACTCGCATACGAAGTACAGGGTGTCTCACGAGGACCGCTTTGGATTTTCATATATTTAAACGAATTGCTTATTTGACTGCAGTCGTCGCTGCTCATTTTCACTGATGACGCAATGCCTCAACACAAGATAAACTTCACATTTGAAAGCAAAACATGCAACGGGATATCGATAAGATTTACACCTGGTCCCTAGACAACAAAATGCTACTGAATTCTTCGAAATTCAGCCTATTGTCGCTCAAAAGCAACTTGAGCACAGAATATTATTACTAAAACCCGCCTCCTCGAAAAAAGGCATTAATATCCAGTCTGACTTAGGAAATTCAATGCAATGTTGAACCGCTGCCAGAAAAACTGAAAGAAATTCGGGTCTCCTCATAAGAGTCCTAGGTTCGTTGGACGCCAAAATTGATTTCAACCTACATCCGGCTACATATCGAATATGCTATATCTGCGTTAAAAAAGCATACTCAGCAATTAAAAACTCTCCTGGGACTTTCTAATTATCCACACGAAACGAGACTTAAAATAGTAAATTTGCATTCTGCTCGATACAGGCAGCAACTAGTAGCACTAGTTTTCATTTGGACAGTGCTTAATCAAACGAATCATTCTCGCAGTTGTTTGTTTCATCTTTCCTATAACTCACATTTGCGTGATCACCAATATAAACTTCACCTACAGCATAGCAGGTTGAACTGTCGCAAATATGCATTTTCAGTTCACAATGTGCAATTGTGTAACATGTTACCTACTCAAGTGGTACAATTTGGAACCTTTGAGGTTTTCAAGAAATGACTTGATATTCAGACTGACAAGTATGTTTTTCACGTTTAACAATAATGTATAACAACATTTTTATATATTTTCATTATCCTCTAATTTTTGAGTCTTGTGAAGCATAGCTTTTCACACGCTAAACATATATGAATAAATCTATTAATACTATATTTATTTCATACAGTCAGAATAAGAACAAAAATTCTCATTTGCATGCAGTTCCATTAAACATGCGACGACGTGTTTCGTGCTACTTGCACTCACCACGTTGAGACAACAAGATCTAGATCAAGTTTGAAACAGAGGAAGAATCAAAAACAAGTTGTGCTTGTATGCCACTATTAGGTAAATTTAGTACCACCAACCAATTTAATCACAAATACTTGTAGATAATCTTTAGGCCCATGATTATGAACAAATCCTCATTTGCTGGCATTTCCATCACGCACACATATCACGACCAGTTACGAGCTATTTGCACTCCATATGTAGGTAGTAAGTAATAGTATGAATTGCAGTTTTATTGACTGAGATTAGAACAAACATCACACTAATTGTGCGACAAGTAGATATCCTTAATATGTTTTATGAACTATTGAAATGTCAAGTGAAATAAATACCTCACATGAGCGGGAACTTTTCATCCATTATTCGATACAAGCAATGGCTAATCTATAGACGCACGAATTTGCGACCAAGTAGATTTTGACTTTCATCCTGACACTCTTGCCTGATTCAGACGTTTATTAGACCATGTAACTTGTCGGAACTCTCTGAGTCAAAATATATATTCATTTTAAGTTCTAAGAACCTAAATACCCGAAACTTAAAATTTTCAGTGCCAACGCAGCGTTATCTACGCGCGAAACGTCACTTCCAATGCATAATATAAATCACTAGATGCCCATGTATAAAATTATATTTTTCAATTTTGTCAATAATCATTAACAATATTTCTAGTAACATTTTTCCAGCTATCATCTATGAATAAACCAATAAATAATCTATGAATACCATCGCAAATATTTCAATACTGTGACATAGCTCTGGTCATCTCAATCTGTAGACAGCTGTTTCAACATTGTCAGTTTTAATCTCGTGGAGTAAAAATGCGTCACGCATGAGTGCACGCTTTTTGTTGTCCGCTGGATCGCATTGTAACCCATCCGCTTTTTTTCACTCGACCGTTAGCCACAGATGTATAAACGACTGCAGCGGTCATTGTATCGATCGCCTCACTTTTGCATACTTGTAACGATGTTCAACAATATTTTCAGTATTTTATCGGTCGATGAGAACTTTGTAAAGAGCTAGTAGTTCTCAGGTTGCGTCAAATTATGTTACTCACGGTTGATTAGTATTCACTCAAATTGCGGACTACGTTTATTATAGAAATAACGTACTTTAATTGATAATGTAAAATTTCTACGCATTGTAATGTGAGATACCTACGTATTGTAAAACTATCAAGACATTTATCACATGTTGATAACTCTGATTAGATTTTGTGACGTCGTACGTTCAGTAAAAAGACTCAACTTATTCCACTTAAAGATATATTGGTATATTTTGAATTATTTGGTTTGTTAAAAAATCATATTGTTAGTTAAAAACACAGTCCTGAGGCAATTCTTGATGCGGAAATCAATGAAACTCACTTTCAAAGTCTTTGTAAACCACAATTGCAGCCGGACAGAACAGTAATCGAGCAAGCGGGAGTGTTACATTGACACAATATGTGTACAAGCTAGAATTAAACAGTTTAAACACAAAAGTACCCGAAAGATCACAAATTGAATGTGTAACGATAATTTGCAAAAATCGGAATAAATAAACAGCGTTAACGCTGAAGCATAACCAAGCGGATGACAGGAAACAAATGAATGTTCTTTGCCCAAGCATAAGTATCACTGCCTCATCTGCGTCGTTGACCCGATCAATTGGACCCCCGAACTCACCTCGTGCGAACCAACCCAGATTAGTTAGTGTAAAATTAACGTTTGTGTAGAATTACGACAACATCTTGCTCGCCTCTTCCCTCTTAGTTATGAGCAAATCCGTTGTACGAATTGGCGATCGTGTAGATTTCGACTTTTATCCTCACTATCTTGCCTGATTCAGATAAACGTCAATATTGTCGCAACATTCTAGGAATGGCAGAAGTAGCTCTAAAACAGAGAGCTGTTAACATTCATTACGAACCTAGTTCGAACAAAAATGAATAAATTAAACGAACACAGCACTATTTAGTGGGTTGCGATTTTTCAAGATACTGTAGCGCTTAAGGTAAAGCTTCACTTCATAACAAGCACAATGATAGCTTACACACACATTGGAAACTTCGGAAGTCGAAACATAAGTTGTATGGAATGGTATATTGTAAAATTTATATTAATATGGTGATAGTTGCGCAGCCGTTTGACTCGATTGTTGTCGATAAGTACTGTGGTTATTGCGCAGTCTGGTTGCTGGATGATTGCACATAGTTCTCTGTGTGGTTGTTAACGGATTGCTGTAATACGATTGCAGACCTAGCAGCATCAAGTAGCGGCAAATGCGGAACGAACCCTGACGAGCAAAGCGTAGAGTACGACAAAACAAAAGGATCAGCATTAACAATAGTGTAAAAATGGGACAAGCAAAATTACGATTCGTCGTCACGATAGACACGAAGAAAGACTTTGAAAACCATTTCTTCGCAAAATACAAAATATACAGCAGAAATGGTCATCAGTTACAATACCGCAGGTTTAAATGTCCTGATATCGTTTCAAGCTAATTCAAGGTTTTCAATGTTCTAGGAAGCATCAAGTTCAACAATAACCATAGTGTGGTAAAAATTATTGTTTGAGCATAAAACAAGATATACAATTTTATTAAATAGTATATAGCGGTCGGGAAATGAACACTTCAATAAAATCTTGTTCAATTTCCTTTCAACTTCCTGTAAGGCGTGATTTGAGCAACGTTATAAGCTAACATAAGCAGGTTACCACCTGCGTATTTTAATGGCCCTTCACTTGGATAGGCCCACTAAGTGTAGATAACGGTAATGTAATATTTTATAAATTAGGATAAGATCACCCTGTGATTCATCCACATAAAAAGTCGAAAAGATTCAGATTAGTTATCCTTTCAATAAGGCATGTTTCGGATGCTCAGAACTATTTTTATTAGGCCGGGATAAATTTGCTGTTTAAATGTTACATGCCAAAATGACTGCAAGGCTTATTCCATGAGTTATCTGAGGTATGTAATAATGAACCTGGGGAAAATCTCTGTGAAAATTCTCCAATACCAGTTTGAAAAAAATAGATTAAAGTGTTGAATTTGTAAAGGCAGTGTTGTTTGAAGTCAGGTTATGAAACTGGAGCATATCCAGAGACTTAAAGGTATTCCTTCAACTCATTTTCCACAGACACTTGAACCTATATAATATTCGAGCTCTATTTGATTTCCCTTAATTCAGGAGCTGCATTCATTGAAGGTAAATAGTAGCTTGTTGTAAAACGAGCATCTGTGAATCGCATCAAGTTTCTTTTGTTATAGCAGACAGTCTTTCGGGCTACCGATGAAAATACACATTTATGTCGTCCGCCAATAACGGCATTTTTCGTAAAACAGTTTTTATTGGCAAATACAAGAAAACGGAACCCATGACAATGTGAACCTCAGGCAACCCCACGATTTGATGAAATTGGTTTTGATAATGCTACGTCAAAGCTTACTTAGATAGCAAGATTCGGTTGGAAGAGATTTAGCTAATGAAACCATCTCCAGTGATTACAAGCGTTTCAAGCTTCTGCAATAGGAGGCCATGATTAACACGGTCAATTGCTTTATGCATGCCCATGTTATTTGCTTTGAACCAGAGAAAGAAAACTTACCAACCTTCTTCTTTTAGTATATTATTCCATACAAACTTAATGATAAAAAAATTCGGGGCTGGGTTCTTATGCAACCATTGGCATTTTCAAAAAAATCAACCATTGCGTAAAAATTGTCTGCAATTTTAAATTTTGCGTATGTTTAAAAATTTCTTATAAATCGTTTAAAATTTTGAGCGCTAATCAAACGATCTGTTTAAACTTAGAAATATGTGGACTTAGCGATTCTGTTAACCGGGAATTGAGAAAACCTCTAAACTGGTCAAAAAATTCGTTATGTAGAATGTACCGCAGAACTGATGAAAGTGTAATCAGTATCGTTTGGATTCATATGAGCTAAATAATATACAAGTGTTGCAAGAATTATACAGATATTGCTTGATAGGCTGCTTATTTAGATTGAAATGTCTGTGAACTTATTCGAGATTCGCATGCATGTTGGCATGCGATGTCTAGGAGAACATTTTTATGTTAATGCTAAGGATGAGTCATCTTTAGGCGAAATGATCATTTTTCAGAATTTGTAACGAGTAGTCAAGACATGAATTATGTTGATGGTTATATTTATGTTGTTGCGAAGAAGTGACATATATGTTCAAAAAGTTATTGGCCCTAGTTAACCGTCGATAATCTATTTATCATGTGATCTGAAATAGTATTAGTCGTCATTTTTCTCAAGTTTAGACTTACTTTTTCAGGTGTTCTTGAAACCCAACTTAGGACTTGACAATTAAAGTGAAATTGTGGTTAATTCAATTGGTTCTAATGAAGGAGATGATCTCTACAAGATTCCATTAACTACAGATTTTCTGTCGGTGAATTCAGTTGAATCTCGATATTTAAAATTGTTTTCATGCAAAAGCTTATTAATGGCATGTTGAACAGCCTATAGTGTTATTGTCGAAAAAACGAATAATTTACCTCATAAAGGTTTCAACCATTTTACTGATGAGAGGATTATGATATGAAATAATTCTAATTGCAACTAAGGCATGCAGTTAAGGCTACCTCCAACTTCTGTGTCTGCGTATTTTAGATTAGACTCGCTCAAACTGTTACCGCTTCCAGCATCTGATAAATTCCTTAGAAATTCAGACATATTTGTGCACAAAGATAAACTATTCCAGTGTATTAACCAATAAAAAGTACGTGAGATTACATGACTATTAGTTATTTGTATTTCGTGAACAAATATTCAATCCCACATCGAAATAATAATCTAATATGTATTGATTCCATCTCTTATAGTTTACAGGAAGTTTGCGCAATGTGTCGGCGAATTGAAGCTTTTAATAAGCCTGATTTTGTTGGCTTTGTTCCAGCAATCTCGCAAATAGATACGGATGATATACTTTTGATTTTATTAAACCTCTTCAATCTTTCTGTTAAATCTGGTATTTTCCCCAATGAATGGAAACATTCTGTCATTATATCTCGTCTCAAAACAGGGAATACCCGCATCATCATTAATTATCGCCAAATTAGTCACACAAATTTTCTCTCTAGGATATTCGTAAGAATGATCAAGACTGCGTTAATAGCTTTCTTGAGCTCAAACGTTCTCTCAATTCCAGCATGACGTTTTGGATCAAAATCCTGCATTACCTGTCAGCTGGAATATTTGGACTATGTAACCGCCTCCTTACATTAATGATTAGCTGCACCGACAGTTTTCTTAGATCATTGTCTTTTTCTCATAAAATTATCATTATTTGGTATTTCTGGACGCCTATTTCATTTGTTCGGTTCATATCTTTCTGATCGTACCTTCTCCGTTTCCGTTGATGGCATATCCTCTGAAACACAACGTATATCAAGTTGAGTCATTTAGGGTACTTGAGTATTGATAAGCATCAAATTTGGATTCAGGAGGTAATGGCTGCTGACAATTATTCCGTTTGTTTGATCACGTATTTCAACTAATATTACCGTTTTCTTACGAACCGCTTATCGTTACATTAAACAAAATAGATGTGTTTTGCATACGCTGATAAATTGACAAATACTAGAAAAAATGGTCTGCCTTAATTTGAGTGCTGAAATAATCAATTGTTTGAAATATTCACAGTTTTACCGATGATCGATGATTCTGAATTTAATCATGGGCATCCATTGATTCACTAGAAAGTACCACTGATAGAAAACGTAGAACATTATCTGAAGGTCAAAATATTCATTTGCATGCTTTTCCGTCACAGAACACCCCACGACCGGTTTCGTGCTGTTTGCCCTCATCAGCTAGGGACAGTAAGATCAGGATCCGCATGCGCTTGAAACAGTGGAGGAATGGTAAACAAAGAGCGCTTGTATGCCACTGTTGGATAAGGCTGGTACGACCAAAGTGTTCAATTACATGTGTCCAAACACATGATTAATGGGGTTTAACCCATAACCATTGAAAAAACAAAATATTCATTTGCATGCTTTTCCGCCACAAAACACCCCACGTCTGGATTCGTGCTGTTCGCACTCATCAGGTAGGGACAGTAAGATCAGGATAGTACCAGCCTTATCCAACAGTGGCATACAAGCGCTCCTTGTTTACCCGAAGGCCGTATTCTAGTCGAAACTGCTTTAATCTCATGACGTCGAAATTCTGAATAAACTGGTTTCAATAATCAACGTACCCTGAGAAACTTCACAATTGCAGTAGAATTCACAAAATGTAATCATCATAATATGGCATCAACTTCTAGTGACTTGGTGTCGATGGGACACTGAAAATCATTTTGAACTACTTCAGATTCTGTGAGATGTTTGAATATTCAAAATAATTTTATGTCAAGATTCAAATGTGCGTGGCTTGATTTTTTCAATAATATACACACTGAAAATATCGAATAATTATGAAACGAAAAGTCGTAATGATTGGTGATATCTACCATGATATTTTTTTAAATTCTTGTAGGATGCTTGATTAGCATCGCCAATTATCATCAAGAGCTAGCTCAAATAAACGATTTTCTTTCTGCAGAAATTGGTGCGTCTGAGTGGGGATTTAATAAAAACCCAAAGAATTAAGAGGATTTTATTGATATTCTTCTAAACAATATTATTCTCTCGTTTAAAGTGTGGCTATTCAACATAGCCCATTAAAAATATGAGAACCAGTGTTCGTGGAAAACTCTCAGGTTAAAGTTAAGTAAAACAAGAAATCGTATTTCCAATGAGGTTTTTTGCTCGTTTCACCACAGAAATTCGAGTGATAATGCGAGTCCATGTGACCCGTTTATGTTTTTCAGTTATTTAATCTTTGAACATTTAGCTTAATTTTTATATCGTCACTAGATTGCTCCAAATTTTTTTATCTCTTTATTCCGTAAATAATGTTTTCAGTTCACTAGTCATCGACAAATGTTATCGGCTTCCAGAATATCTGTAATTTACAAGGCATTCGCGCAAGCGATGACAAAATCGAAAGCTGTTAACATATTCATTATTCCATTGAGGATCTTATGCTCCATGTATTTTACGCGGACACGCGGATTTGTGAGATCACAGTGTAAGGAGGCACGCTGAAATTTCTGGAAAATCAAAGAAATGATCTCGTGTCAATCAACGTTACGTTACACGAGATTGAATTTTATGTCGAAAAACTGTTTGTCTAATATCACGAAAGATAAAAAAAGCTAGTGTTTCTCAGTCCATAGAAAGGAAGCCCATCTATATGAATAAATCTCTCGAAAGTTAACTCAAGAGAAACATAAACGATAGAAACCTTATGCGCAAGAGCAATCAAATAAAAATTATTTTGAATATAAACTGGGTAGCAAACTTTAAACCACCGAGAAGCAGATGCAAAAATTTGCATTACAGTTGACCCACGAAAAGCAATCGAAAGCATACCTGAAACGCATTTTTACTTATATGCGTACGAAAATTCCTTTACATTTACCGACTTTGGTGAACAAAATTCAAAAATTCGAAAATTATCATCACTTGGTATTTCCGGACCTTTATCTAATTTGTTCTATTCATATCTTTCTAATCGTACCTTATTCGTTTCCGTTAATGTCATATCCTCTGAAACACAACCTATACCAAGTGGAATCATTCAGGGTAGCGTACTAAGACCCCTCCATTTTATTATATATAATAATGATATGTAAGATTTTGTATACACCAATTTTGTGGATGATATTACACTTGTCTTAGCTTTTCCAGCCATACAGATATCACAGGCTATAGAATTTCTCAGCGATGATCTTTCAACCCTTTCAAGTTTGGGCTCACAATGGGGGTTAGAATTCTCAGCTCTGAAGACGCAATTCATGGGTATACGCTGCCTAATACCCCCAGGTATTATGATTCTCAACAATACACCACTCGCACCTTCCAACGAAATCAGAGACTTACGATTTAGATATTGTTCAACTCTTAATTTCAACGAACAAGTAAGATTTCTCATAGCAAGAGGTAGACAGAATTTTGGTTTGATCAATCAAAAATTCCTCATTTGTGAAAGTAGACTGAGTTTGTATGAATTAAAATTATAACCGCTTCTTGACTACTGTAATATAGCCTACTACCACATTGCTAGCGCTACTGTATACTCTTAGAAAGCCTTCAACGTAGAATTAGCAAAATCATGTTAGCTACTCTAATCCTTCATCTTATAAAGTACGATGCAATTTACTAGACATTGACCCGCAATGGTTACGTAGAATTCGCCTTAATCTTTTTCTTTTCTTCCGAATCATCACAGAGCACCAATTTAAGCTTGGGTCTACAATGTGCTTCCAAGATTGCAATCGTTATGTACGGCGTTACCGAATGAGGCTATTAAGTATTCCCCTCACTCGCACTAAAGTTCGACAAGACTTCTTTTTAATTAGGTATGCACATCTTTATAATTCTTTTCCACCCCATTTTTGCATGTGCCCTTCTACAGGTAAATATAAAGCACTCGTAGAATCTCTTAATGCTCAATCGCTATGCGAAATTCTCAAAATAAACACTTCTATAGACAGTATATTTTGTCACGGTATTCCTGGTAATTGAACTAATTGTAAGCATTTTGTACATAAACACACGCATAGAACTGCTCACAATGTCCAAAATAAATGGCATTATTATGTGACAGGTTACCTAGGGTCTAAGTATGTTGCATCAAAACCTGAGACTTGTAGTATATGTACCTATACTTATTGTATCTCTTGAGGCTTATTTTACCCCCTTTTTGGTTTAAACATAGTTATCCTTATTGTTTCAATTCAGGTTTCTATCGTAAACAAATTTCTCTAAAAAATATTTTTATGATTATCTCTTTATAACGCTGCTGTAGTGTCAGGTTACCCAGGGTCTATGCATGTCTCGTCAAAGGTTGGGAGTTGCATCACATTTGTATATTTTTCAACATTGCCTTCCATGACATTTTCTATACAACAATATGTATATAACAGTCTTTCATTTCCTATGAGGCTTAAAAACGTCACGTTTTTATCCAAACATGCAAAATAATAAAAATATACCAAAAAATAAAAAAACGTAAAAACTGAAATACGTTATAAAATATTCATTTGCATGCTTTTCCGTCACACACACCTCACATGTGTTTGGACACATGTGATTGAACAGGTTGGTCGTACCAGCCTTATCCTTACAAGCGCTCTTTGAAAAACGTTATGTTTTTTAATGTACATTCTTATTTTTTGAATGCTGTACTATTTTACTTTGATGACCTCTCACCATGATAGTGAAGGAAATATCTTTCATTATATTCCAGTGTCTTCGAATACCGAACCATCACTGAAACTGGCTCGAAATCTGTTTGCCCGAGATTTATTCCGTATGCGATTCACTTTCCTGCAGATAAGGAAAATCCAGCTGGTGAACCAATTTTGGTTCGATTTGTCGACAATTCATCAAGAGTATTGGATCACAACGTACCCTACTCCCATGCTATTTATACCATACTCTCTCTCATCCCACACAATGTATTAGATTTTTTTATTTCGATGGATCTATGTTCCCTTTTCAATTTTTTCAACCAACCTTTCCGTAAAAACGTGAATTGATGCATAACATTATTTTTTTCATCAATTTTTTCATGACAACTTCATTACAATTCGCACCACTTTTTCCATAATTACCTTCCATTTTGTTCTCCATTTTTTCGAATCCTTGCCATTCGTAAATCTTGACAAAATTTAGATGAAACGTTATTGTTGTTAGATATTGATATTTTTTTCTTACCCGCTATATATTCATTTCCATTATTGAAAGGAAAATATGCTTAAAAATTCCGCTGAATTTGGTCATGTGCACTGTTCTATTTTCTTTTGCTGTTCAAATTTTGATAAACTGATCATGTATTGATGCCTTGGATTCCAAAGAATAGATATTATAATCTATATATATAGATAAGATATATATATATATATATATATATATATATATAATATATATATATATATATATATATATATATATATATATATAATTATTAAGTTAATCGATCGAAGTAATGTGAAGTCCGAGTAGTTTGTCGCGCAGTATGCCTCCGTTTATGCAATTGAACATATTCAACACTAGATTTTAGAGGCCAACTGGATTCTATGAATCATTTACTATTCGATCCAAACGCATTGCGTCAATGATTGAAATTCTGGACAAACTTTGCTATCCAGGTCAGAATGGAATTTTTTCGCAACTGCTAGAAAAAGTAGCATCTATCATCGATGCCCGTGGAACCAGCTTGTCAGCTGTATAAAAAAAACAATCCACCGTTAAATAAAATCCAATCATATGAACGAGAATATTGTTAATGGCTGAACAATGTCAGTGAATTAAAGGTGATGCGGCTTAGAATTTCGTCTATACCAAGGAATTAGAAAACATGGAACCGCATTGCATTGTCGAGTCTAGTGATTTCTACCTTTTTATATTTTGCATCATCTTAATTTATTAACTTGAACATTATCGTTTTATTTCGAATACGGACAGCGACAATTTGATACATCGATTTTTTAACTTTATAACTCACATTTCATTTATTTTCTGTTCGTTAGCTCAGTTAAGATGATTCATTTGTTAAATACTATTCGTACATAATCAACACACACAATAATAATGATTATATACTCCTTGACCACGCATGGTCCTCGTTTTAACGTGGTTGTCTAGAAGTAAATTTTTTTATCTGGATATAATCGGAACCCATTCAGCTTAATTATCTATTTTTCACTATCCACTACAAGATTACTCTGTTTCCAGGAGACAGTCCGTGAGATATTGTGTGAAGAAAAGGAAAGAAATTCGTCACAAACTGAACTGTGCTGAACGGAAATGTAGGTCGGGTTCAACTACACTAGCGCAGTTTTTGAAAGTATAATTAGTTTGTCGAGACTGCGTCTTTCATTTCATTTTGACTGTAATTTTTTAAGCGTTTTAATAATATTTCATTTTTTTACATGATATCGAAATACCTAATTAATTTCTTGTAATATATGTAACATCGTTCAGTTTGCGTACTTTATCTTCCTGCTATCGAATATTCTTATATTGTAAGTTCATTCTACATCTGACTACGTATCAAGTGTCTAATGAATTTGTACCAGATTCTTTAATGAAATCGTATTATCCCTAAACGTAATTTAGACTACTTCCATTTTGGATTCGGATTTTCGTCCCTTTTGAATGCCGTTAATCCGGCAAACATTTCTACAGCATGGTTGGTTGTGGTTATATAAAAAGTGACTCGTGACATCCACCGCTGCAGAATTATCAGAAAGAAAATTCTTTATTCAAAAATTTTCGTCTGGCCAAAAATTTCGATAATTTTAAAAGGCAATATTTAAACACATGAAGCAATATTGATTAAATGGTGTTCAGCTGCTCAATCCCTGATTCTGTCCCAAACTATTATCAAACCATCGATTCATCTCATTTATACATGTATACACTTTTTTGCTTATGCGTTGTCTCTGGTTGTAAAATCGGTTTGTGAGTAAACACCGCAAGCATTTGTTTTATTTAATATTTAGTAGTCTGGCAGGTTGTAGAATTAAAATAATGTCAGCAATCAATTCAGCTCATCTGAAAACAACCTACAGATAAACTAAATCTTTATAAGTAAATAATTGTCAATGGCTTGCACTTTGCTGCCCGATCCTCTGGAACTCCCAAATCTCACTCTGCAAACTAGTCATTAAGGCAAACTTGTGTGATCTGCTCTCCTATTTAAACAAGTATTATCCCATCAAAATTCTATTCATCAACCATGTAGTACACCGTTAAGTTGTTTTATAAAATCTATGTAAACTACATAAAACGGCTTTAACTACTGATCTTTTGCTGTCAGAGATGGGGAACACAAGACCCGTGTTTCGTGGACCCCTGCTCTTCCACGATTAAAACTTTAAATCTCTCATGAATTTCCGTAACTCATTTTTCCAACATTCCTCAGCATTTGCGTACTGTTGATTTTTCATCACACTCCAATAATGAAATAATAAATTCTCTCATCTGTTGAATTAATTTTACTGCTTCCTTGCGTACGATGTTTATGCAATCGAGGGGAATTAATTGAGCATTACTGAAAATGAACTAATATGTCAGTTCTCTAATCTGCCTTGGGTATCCACCTTCAATGGAAAGAAATCTATCATCCGTTAATAATATAAAAATACTTCGGTGTCACGTTGCCTAGCTCGTTGAAAATGAGCACTGACACTTCAGGAATGATAGATGCCTTATTATAATTTTAATATTTCATTTGTAAGTGGATTCTGTGTCGTAACCATTGACCTATTCATGGCGCACACCAGACCATTAATCGAGTACGGATTTTGGTAGTGCACCCATTAAAGTAGAGAGTCTTGCGCATTTGATCAGGCGCAGTGGTTTTATAATGAAGTAATCTTGATTCATTTTATGTTCTAAAATAAGAAATTATTTGCTTATGGCAATGCAAATCTCGTGGAAACATTTCGGCGATTATTTGCCAAAGAAGTTAACGACAGACGTGAAAACCGGAGAACATCCCAAGAATTTATAAGTCAATAACTAAGCTTCTGAAACAAACGTTTTATTCAGTTCTTCAATTGCTTTCTCTTCCCTTACTTATTAAACCTTTTAAAAATACTTCACGTTTTCATTATTTGGGAACTTTTCAATGTCAACTGTTGTACCATACAATAACGCAATAACTTTAATTACACTGGCTGCTCGTACGTTTTATTACGAAGTAACATTGCCACACACATATTTTACACCTTGCAACCGAACGTTAAATGCAGTCAGGTTTTCTGCTTCTTGAAATATCTATTTAAATGTGAGCGACTTGACGGTATATCTTTTGTATTTTCCTTTCACATATCTGTCTAGGCCTTAGCAACCTGACACTATCTTAGCCTATGTGCAGTCTTTGACTGTACAGCACTAGGCCTAGATCAGACTTGTGATTTCATCCATATAGTTGTTTATATGCAGTGTATTTGATTGCAATAATGACGCATTTTCTGTTAATCCAGGTTTCATGGTTGCACTTTGTTTATTATTTATTTCTTATTCCATTACCATATTTGTCAGTTACATTACTTCAATGGAGAATTAAATAAAGCCTTGCTTTCAGTCAGCCCATCTTCTCTGATCCGGTGTTCGTTTGATTCGATCACCGCAATGTATTTCATTTACGACTTCATTAGATTCATGATCATATGCACTGATCGGGCTTGTGCTTTTATACATACACGATCGTATGCATACATAGCAAACATTACATGGTATGAATTTGGAAGCCAGTTTTGGACAAGTTTGCCGTGACCAAACGGTTCAGTCACATGTGCTCGCACACGTGATGAAGCTTCAGCCATAGGTTTGAACAAAGTATACATAGTTAACATCATGTGTGTATGTTTCTTACACTTAATTTTGTGCTTTTCGGAACCGACTTGTCATTTTCATCTTTACCATACTTATGGTTCTTGCTTCAATTTTATGCATATGCGGTTACAGATGATTTTGTTCAATTTGATTAAAAACCATTATTTCATCGGCACATGAAATAGCTCTCCTTTCTATGCTTCAGAAAGCCACACGTCGCTGAATCCAAACATTATTCGTTGACTTATTTTTCACCCTTTTTAGTTTAACACTGATAGTTTGCCATTCTTGTTTCCAGGATTATAATCTCTCTGGTTGAATTTCATCAAAAATGACCGAAGAATTTGATCAATCCGTTTACTGCGATTCACGGCAACCTGCTCGTGATTGGGAAGCCGATAAAAATCGGGCAAAGGATTTTTTCGATGACGGAACCATGACATTCTTTTGGTTTGTCCAAAAATATTCTTTATTACAACCAGGAATGCTCATACATGTTTGTGCCTTTTTGTATTCTCTTGTGTCCTCTTCTATGTCGCTGTACTGGAGAAGGGCGATTTTTCCTCCGAATACAACATGAAGCGGTTTGTTCCAACCAACGTGTTTTACAATGTTCTATTCTTTAGTGGTTTGGGTGCAATAGTACTCGTTTTCGTTTTGTTTGGAGTACTCCACACACCAGACGGACCTTTCCGACGCCCTCATCCAGGTAATTTATCCTAAATATAATTTGTGGACACTATTTTATGAACCCATAATTTTCTCCCGCGGTTATTTTTGAAAGCAATGTTCTGAATTGATGACCTCTCTTTTTCTGTCACGACATCATAACTATTAAATTCATGTGGCATTCATCAGTTAGCAGATCTCGCAACTTCCTTGAACTGCACTTTTTACAGCTTCCACCGGCAGTTGTTATCGTGAAATAAGATGCTCGATATGCAATCACGGCCGCACGATGTACAATCTCACAGTACTTCTGTGCTTTGCTAAATTGATTGGCCACCGGTAGTGAGCTGCGTGTTGAATGAAGCTGGAGTCTCACTATGTATTTCTATCTTTTTTCTCATATCTACTAGGCCTGAGCAACCTAAGAGTATATTAGCCCATGTGCAGGCTATGACTGTGCGGCATTTTGCTTGGATCATACTTACGTACCTGAGCTTCAAGAATCTTAATGGAAAAAAGATCTAACCGAATCAATTTGTCAACTTAAGCAAACGGAAATTTTAATAGAAAAAGCGCACCATCAACAAATGACATGGACGAAGCCTCATTTGTGCGACCCACCTGAGTGCTACTCGTAGCTATAAAAATATTGTAAATGATTGTTCCTTAATTATCGCACTTAATCTTCGCATCCCAATCACAACAGGAGTTGGAGGGAGGCGATCCGCCGCATTGCGTATGCAAGGAAAACCCTACATAGTAGCCATTCTAAATCATTTGGAGATCGTCTTCCAGGCTATGGTCTCTCTGATCCGATATTGCTACGCTACGCGCAAAACCGTATTCACTGAGGTTTTCTGCAAAAATCTCAATGGGTGTGTTTGAATAAGCTTGTGAAATAGAGTGATGTGAAGGACTTGTCAGTCGCTGGTGTCACTCAAACGTGATTATCTTTTCCATGTGACAGAGCTTCTAGACACTGAGTTTGCGCTTTATAGGTACTCCTAACTTATTAACCCCCGTACCTTCTCATGTCAATTGAGTAATTCCGACGTGATTGAAAGGGAGACCATCGGCGTAACGCCATCTGTGTTGATGAGACCGATGAAGAGTCCAAGCTTGAACAAATTTTGCGACAAGTCTCTTACGAGCCCGTGTTTTATTCTATTATTTATATATATGGCTATCGAATCGTATAGTTTCGTGTTTTGATGTCTATCCACTCGAATGTTTTCTGTCATATATTTATTTATTTTTCTCTTTTCCAGCATTTTGGCGCCTTGTCCTTTGTCTCAGTATTTTGTACGAACTGTTCTTGGTATTCCTGCTTTTTCAAGTAGGTCTCCCTGTTTCTTTGTCATTTCTCTCACATCATGATTTGCTTTAAAACAAGATTCCAAATGGCTAATGTAATATCGACTTTTCTAGGCAAATCAATTAGTATAAATTATCGCTTCATCTATATTTCTATAATCCTAATGTAGGCGTTTGAACGGCTGATAAATAAGTGATCCGTTGAACTTATTTATCACTCGAGTTTACGCATTCTCTGAAATTAACGTAAGTTTAATTCTTCAGCAAACAATGTTCTGACATGGGTAGCAATATTTAACATAGTATTTGTCTCCAGTGAGTGGAACCATGTCATTTGTACCGCTTGCTGCTAGTATGACCCTAGATACGCACAAGCTATATAAAATCTGACGGCCGAAAGACCGTTGAAATAGGTCATTGTACGCATTCTCTGCTTCTAAAATTCAGGAAGTAATTTCTCTGGATGAATATGGGTCAAGTACTTCTGCAATTCCACCCGATTTTTTATGCATACATTGTTCAAAATCCTTTGCATCATTTTGCTTTCCGAATTTCCTTTGAGCTTCAATTATCAATTTTCCTAACTTGGTTATAGGCGGCTGATGTACTTAGAATAGCCTGAATACACGATATATCTCATTGCATTTGTTGCTTTTCCTTGTCAATAAAACACTTTAGCCCAACCTTTGCAAATTCTTTCATACGACTCGTGAACTATACTTGGCTGTCTAATGGTACTTAGACCAACTAACAGGTAGCAGCATTTTCTAAATGATCAAATTTCATCAATCCATCTAACCGTTCGATTGTGATAATGTTTGCAATAATAAATATTGAACTATTTAGGATGTCGTGGATGCCAGAATGTGGTTGCGCTATCTGGATCCGAAGCTAGGAAGGCCTTTGGCAGAGACGGATTATGGAAGTGACTGCCGCATTTATGACCCCGATAGACCACAAGATCCCTGGCACAATGTTATCGTAAGTTTTATCGATTCTCTGAAATGTTCCGCTATTTGCAATGTTGATTTCTACAAAAAACAAACAATATTCGTTCTTTTTTGTTTTTAGACTTCAGCGATGCAATTTTTTCATTGACTTGAGTAAGATATAATTAACCGTAATACTTATAGCTATTTAAACCTTTTAATCTACTTTATTTCAATCCGCTATTACCGTCTATACGTTTGCCAGCTTGTTGCTGAGTTCTGCATAGTACGTTGTCTAGGCCTGGGCAACCTGACAGTATCTTAGCTCACGTGCAGTCTTTGACTGTGGGCTCTTTGCCTGGATCAGACTTGTGATTTCATACATACATACATACATCTACATAGGATGACTGTTTCTCCAATGTTGACTTCTTCCAGAAATTATGTACACCGAATTTTCACCTTCTCTATATAACTTTCGCGATTTCCGATGCCAGTTTGACGGGGTATCTCAAAACATCGTTGATTATTGACGTTGACGCAAACATACAATTGTACAGTACTTTTGTGCTGTCCGCGTTAAATCCTGCTAATTTTTTTTTCCGCCGTCAACTCGCTATATGCGGAAATGCGTTCCGATTTTGCCACCACTATCCGCTTCTAATATCCGTCTAAACCTGGCAAACTCTCCACCCACTTGTATACTATGTTTAACACTTTAGCTGTCTACGAGTTCTTGGATTCATCCATACCGATGCAGGTATACTCGAGCAGGGATAATTCTTTTAACATTGTCTTATTCTCGAAATTGTCTTCGAACACACTGACAAAGAATTATAGTGCACCGATTGTTGGGCTCACCTGCTTGTAATCTATGTTCCATTCAGAACTAGACTGTAAATAACGTAATAAACACTACTGCTTCCTGTGTATATGATTGCATGTAGATGATGTAAAGATTAAAGTTGTAACCTGTAAAATCCGTCGTGTTATAAGTGCGCAACTTAACCGATGAAATTGTGATAAATGTGAATTATTAAACAAGTGTTCCTTAATACTGGGCACTAGAATTCATCATTTTTCCTTTTGAAACTGTATTGTTCTCGTTGATACATAATAAGTTTAACGGATGCATCTCAATTTTAACGGGCTGCATGAATATAAAAGCTCCATGTTACATCGTTTTAGCGAAAGTTTAATCCGGTTACACATGTTTCTGTTGCCAAACGTTCCGTCTTTTTTCCGCCCTACGTGCTACCATGCTAACTAGATATCACGTGCGAGCCTGCTAGCTATTTACGAAGATTAATGGAATATTTCTGCTGGCACAAACATTTTAGACAATTATTTTTTCGGATTGTTTGTTCTTGAACAGTGACTAATTAAATGTTGCCATGCACGGTCTTTCCAATTGTGTAGAAGCGAATTCGTTTGGTTCTTTGACATGCTGTGCGGATTCTAGTGTCTAATGATTTGTGGTCGAGAGCTGGTTGCACGCGCGCCGTTGTTAATATTTCCATGAATTATTTTCAAAGCCTTGGCTGTCTGATACTCTCGTAAAGCACGGATTGTCTTCGTCTCATTTCATTAGCTCTTTTCTCGTCAGCTTTATATGTAAGTATGGCGAAGGTAATTTCTGCGTGAATTGTGATTATTCAATCTCATTTCTCTTTTATCATGTTGGTTTCATGTGAATGGATGAAAGCACCATTCTCCGTTCAATTCGTTTATATTCCTGCTAGTGCTTTGAGGACATTTGTTGTTTGACCAATGTTTGGGGTCTCTTATACATTGTCAACAAATGTGGTAATGATGTTGCTGTGATCATGACCATTCACTGTCAACATTAACAAAACCGCTATTAAAATGCTCAGGTACATTACAAGAGCCATTTTGATTACGTTTTGCTGTATTCAAAATATTGCATTGTCAATCGTCCGATTTGAATGCTTGATTTATTCAGTTGGGTTGGCAGGCTTTTCGCTAGCTTCATTTTATCTGAAAATCTTCATCACAGAAACACGTATGCTTATCCTCTTGATTACAATCATATTGCCGTCCTCACCGTTCCAGGCCAAAATGGATATATTTGTCCCGATTCACTTTTTCGGCTGGTGGCTCAAGACGTTGATTGTTCGTGATTATTGGCTGTGCAACGTCCTCAGTTTCGCGTTCGAAATTATGGAGTACACATTGGAACATCAGCTTCCAAATTTCTCCGAATGCTGGTGGGATCATGTAAGTACAATTTATTATAATTTTATCAAGTTTGCCTTAGTTCCAAAATATCATTTTCGTCAATATTCAGGTTTAAACGAACCTGTGTTTACCTCAGATACACTTGAATGAAAATTCGAGAAAAATAAGTAAACTCCTGCTGCCCGTGTTTCATCTAATCGATTCGAAGTGCTGCGTCAAAATTGCAACCACATGAGCGGCTGCGAACACGGCCAAAACTAACCGAAATTAGTTGAAGGTAGTAAGCCTACAACGAATTATCGTTAATAACTCACGGCAAGAACCCATCAATATAAAAAGATGGTACACACTGGCGTGCAATTGTGCAGTATTTTTTACTGCACAGGTAACGCCAGGCCCAATTGATTTGCCACCGGTAGTGAGCTGCATCCGGAAACACACAAGGGTCTCACTGCCATTTCCATTTTAATTGCCGTATATGTATAGGCGAGGGCAGCGTGTGAGTATCTCAGCCCAGGTGCTGTCTATGACTGTACTGCACATTTCATGAAATCAGGCTTTCGATTTAATACTAATGATGATGATAATAACACGGGTAGGACAACTGCAATGCGCGGTTGTACATCACTATCTAAAAGGTGCCAATCGCTTACTGGTATCGATCACAACAGAATGGGATTTCATTGCGTATCGGTATTTTATGGCGTTTAAACTTACACAAGTTCATGCCAAACGAGGACCTTGTTATCGCTTGGCGTCGCACGTTGGTCGACTTTAAACTGAGTGATCGACCTTGATCTGCAAGTCAGTCATTATTTCGAAAAAGAAGTACAAATCTGTATTTGGAATTTCCGATTCAGATTATTATTAAGATCACACAGAGAATTCTGCAAAAATGTTATTAGTTCGACTTTACAGCTGATTGTTATGATTTGACCTTGAGCGGGCACCTGTAAACATAACCGATAAATTTTTTTTCATTTTTCCACCAGCTGTTGAGTGTATGTGTGGGGGAAATGTGCAACGCAATACATGGGTCCTTTAAAGGCATCTTGAGTGCGTGACCGGGAATCCATTTTTATGTAATGCGATCCCATGACTCTATAAATCTTTTTTCTTGCTCATATCTATCTAGGCCTGGGCAACCTGACAGTATCTCAGCCCACGTGCAGTCTCTGACTGTGCGGCACTTTGCTTGGATCAGGCTTGTGCTTTCATACCATACCATGCCATAAATCTGCATCATTGAATATGTATAGCTCGGAAAGTCCTCGCAGTCCGGCTAACGTCAATGATATTTTAAATATCCTTACTTATAGACCGCAACTAATAATCGTTTTCAACCGTTTGTTGTTATTTACGTTCTAACATAAGGCTACATTGTTTCTAAAATTATGGTGAACTTCGACCTGAACTGTCCATGTATGTCACCTTGGCTTCTAAAACATGAGTGGCTTATTAGATATTTATTTATTTATTTACCAACCGTGTGAGCTCGTGGAAGGTCTTCAAACTCTGCCATGCGCTAAGTGATTTAAACGACAGAATTCGCGTATCCTGACATAAGTAATAATCCATGACGACCTGACCTTTACCTATAAGATCCCAAATGCTTTTCTTCCCCCCTCTGAAAACTTATATTGTCGAACAAGACTCTAGATGCTGGATATCCTACGTTCCACACAGTTCGAGATTCTCTTGGGAATTTTTTGTCACCAGAAGTCGTATATGCAACTACGATGACAATATTCAATCTAAAACTCTGTACGTATATGAAAAAGAATTTCGGCCTGATAAGTTACTACGCTTTAACCCAATAGAAACCAACACTTCACGCGGGGCCTTCAAATCGGCCGTGCATACAATTAATTTCTCCAAGGGTAAAATGCATCAAATATTTTCGGATCAACTGAGGTCAAATTTGGACGTGCACTTTAGAACGAAGTACGAGATTCCGGGACTTGCAGTGAAACGTTTGACCCAAAAACGTTTGCTCGTATGTCAATCAATTAAGACGGACAAGAAAAATCGTTCAGTAGACAAATTGTAACTCGATGTCCGGACATGTTTATCATTTTTTAAATTTGTGGTGAATTTATTGTAACAGCTGAAAATTCGTGTGTACGAATAAAGTCAATTTCTTCTTCTTTTATCTTACTACCATCTACGTTATTCTGAATGCTGCAATTCTGTTTTTAAGTGAAGTACTTTCCCTACCATAAACATTGAATCTTTACTGCCAATCCATTTAATCGATTACTATTCACCCATTATCGATTGTCTTCCGTGCTATCATATTGAACACAAATGTTTTGTTTTGTTTTTCCAGTGGATTATGGATTTTCTCGTGTGCAACATGACCGGCATATGGCTGGGAATGAAAACACTACGATACCTCAGTATCAAGCCTTACCATTGGCGTGGTATGTGGAAAATACCCGGATACAGGTACTGCATGTTCGCGTTATTTTCTTGTCTTTCATTTTGACGGAAATATGAATTTTAAAAATCAATAATCATTCTTAGGTGATCAACTTGCCGCGAAAAAATCGGTAAATTTTGTGGTCTACTAATCCAACATTCTGCCGGTATTCCTGTCCACATACCTGAATTTATTGGCACACAATAACCCTTTCAATCGATCTTTGGGTTCATGAAAACTCTATACGTTTATTATATCAATGCTAATTGATATTAACTCTGAGTTACACTCGCCATAATTGGTCAAATTCGGTTACTTTTCGTGGTGTGGCTCTGGGATCGAACCTCAGTGATAAAAAAAATTCCTTCTATTATTTTCTGCCGTTTCAAAAATGCGATTTGTTCACAGTATCAATGTGTAAAACGAGAAAATAGTATCTTGGCGATAAGATATCGCCGACTGTTCTTCTTTCTACCAAAGAGAAGTCAAGCACCGGTTAAAAATCAATAATCCACTCTAAGTAAAGATCATAATAATTTCCAAATCAGGCTCAGGTTACTTCACAATAGCACAACCCCTACGCGTAGCTTGAGGCTGGCATGAAATTTATCTTATACATCCCTGCATCTGCACTAACAACACACTTGTCCAGATCAAAAGTTATTGTGGAAGTCTCTGGGTTGCTAGTAATCTTCGTACATAGGTTTCACAGTACGAATGAAAATGGGATTTAGGTCGACCTATATGACTGCGAAAAGGCAACACATAGTCGAGGGTTTAACATAATGAACCAAACGGTTAATTTCTTTAGACAGATAATAAAAATGATCCAGCAATTTCCTACTTGGAGAACTCAGTATGTTGCTGTGCTCTGCATATTAACGCGTCCTCCTGACAGTAATATCGCTCACGTGCAGTCTTTGAATATGCGGCACGTTGCCTGGATCAGGCTTGTGCTTTCATACCATACCATATACCTGTGTGGAATGGGTTGATCAAATACTTTGTTTGCCACTTTTCAACTGTTACAGGACTCACTGATCCTAATCTTTCAATCTGCAATTGATGACGACAAACTGCCAGAAACCGGTTGTACGGGAGATGTGAGCAACACCTTTCTTTGGTCATCCATAAGCTTGACCAGGAATCACTATGTGATTCCTTGTTTGATCACCGCGGTTTCAAAGTATAACATTGTTTACCACGTTTCCACTGTTACAAGGCTCACTGAGTCTAATCTTCCGATCTCCATCTGATGACGGCAAACAGTCAGAAACCAGTTATGGTGTGTGCATACGGGGAGTGTGAGCAGCACCTTACAACGACGGCGTTGTGTTGTTGGCACATGTCATGCAATATCAAAAACCGCACAGTTACACCTTTCAAATTTGCTATCATCTCGAAACACGTGATCGGTTTTCTCATCACGACTTAATCAATATTGACGTGTGTTGAATCTCATGCACGTATCCTTGTCAACTGGTTGGAGTTATGTGATTGTTATACTTGTTTTTCTTTCAGGGGTAAACTTCACCGCGTTTTGCTGCAATTCACTCCACACCGATGGACCGATTTCGATTGGCGACCCACCGGAAGTTTGAAACGGTGGTTAGGAACGCTTGCGTTGTGCGCTCTTGTACGTTGGCAGTACTTTTGCAATGTGACAATTGATTTATTTTTTTCATTTTTTGTCCGGAGTAAATCGACAAGCTGGTGTGCCATCAGGATGGACAACCGTTGAGCCCATTGCCAGTGCGATGACATTTTCGAAGCTGAGGAATTTGGCTAGCTTTCGATTATCCGATCATGACGCAAGATTCATTTATAATCGAGCAAACTGATCAGGATATAGAGACGATTAACGACCTCAGGAAATTGTGCTTTTTGCCAAACTCATCGACCGTCGTGTATTTCAACTTATCTAAAACGCAACGCTTATCTTCTAAAGAATGAGATCGTTTATTGACGTTCTACCAAAGTGGTGTTATCTTTTACTTGTTGATGCTCAGGTTTTATGGATAAGAAATTGTTACCAAATTGACTGACATGTTCTAACTGGAAACACTAAGGATACTTATACCGGGCTACTCAATGTCCCAGTCATTTGTGCATTCGGCAGCCTGACATCATTTCATCTAACTTGCAATGTTTCACTGTACGTCAATTTGCAATACTCGAATCTTGAGTATTGTGAGCACAAACATGTTTAAAAGATTGGAAATGAATCGAAACAGTCACGTTTTGCGCTCACAACGAACTATTTCTTTTCCACCAATCCTAATCAACAGTTGATCTATTACGGTCCTTTAAATGGAACGTTGTAATCACACGGTCGTCGAAAAGACAACTTTGTTTTGCATCAGCCACGGTCAGTATCATGTATTTATTTACATAGCATTCCGGCACATCTCACTGGTTTGTAAGACCGTGTTTCTTTCCAGATACTGCTTGCTGAATTGAACGCGTTCTATCTGAAATATGTGCTATGGGTACCACCCTCGCACATGCTCTGTTTCATTCGTCTGGTGTTTGCTCTGCTTTGGGGCGGGCCCGGAATTTACGAGTATTTTCAGTTCATGGATGATCCGTAAGTTCGTTTTATTTGAGGACCTAATTATCACGTTGCGACGTGACTTTGTTTAAGCATTGAGGATTGTAGTTGCTTGAAACGGTAAATGTTGGCTACGCAATTAGAGATGAATGCAACGTCGTGTGATTAAGGAAACGTGTTCCGAATTTCTACAAAGGAATATGGAATGAAGGCTTATTATCGTAAAAGAAGGCGATGCATCATTGCAGGTCTGTTTGAGCTGACTTAGAATCCTGGGCCACTGAAGTTAAAAATAATCGGCATTCTTTGGTACTATGAAACGAATAGGTGGAATTAAATGAGGAACACACGGTTCCTGTGTTTTATCTTTCCGACACCTGTGTTGGTACGCCAAGGAACAGGTTACCTCACACGAGAGATATTCAGTATAGTGGTATCAGACATGTCTCGCAAAGACTAGCTATATGCGAAAATCCATTTACATCAGGTTTTAACGATTGATTTTAAACGTTTCTTGTGACATCGCAAAGCCGATGTTAGCTTGTTCGTAAAATCTTAATTACACTCGCCTATCTCCTCATTAGCCTGAATTATTTTACAAGCGTCACCTCACTTCCGAAGTTTGTTGACAACTGGCGCGCCGCATGGCTCAGCCGTCTCAAACGCGTATCAAACAAGAGCAGAACGTTTGCCGAATCCAACACTCCCGGCATACGGAAGTGATCTGTCTAATTTATCCTATCATAAACCTTTAAATTTTGTGTACCGAATTTGACCCATTCGACCGTTAAGGGTTAGTAGTAATTCTGCGTCGTTGATATCATTTTATGGAGACCTGAGAATTTCGATGTTAAATGATGAACCGACCGTCGGTTATTGACTACCGTGTGCTAAGATGCCATATTTCTTAATTGGACCGCACTTCCCGGCTGCCGAGTGCCATGTATTCGAACTTAATATCAATTCGCTTCCGTCCGTTAGTAAAAGCGGTTTTCAAAAGCTAGGAATACCTTTGCAGAATTAGAATGATTTAAGCAAGACAGGTGGTATCCCCGAACCTTACTTCTAGACCATTCAGCAAAAGTAGATTTTACGAACAGCATAATCAAGAACATTCCTTTTCTAAACGCTGCGTTGTTTTAGAAGCTCCAATATCGTCACTTTCGATGCATTGTGACTTGCTGATTTCGGTTAGAATAAAACAAGGCAGCTCCATCATGAACAAGCGAGGTCGTAGGTTCGACCCATATCCTGCTGCATTCCACCGGGTGCGAAATGGCTTTTAAGCCCGCCCGTTGAGTGAAACCATATCTCATCACGTCGATATTGATATTTGATATACACGTTACGTATTATTTTTCCTTTTCCTTCATACCTTAATCCCGTGGTGTTGTAAAGCGTTGGTTTATTAATTGTAAATCTTTGAAACCAGAAATAAGCACCCAACACATTTCTCGATAGTATAGCAACTACGCATGAGCTTCTTGACGGTTCCTTACGTATCTTGAACCGTGTCGAACTTTTTATATATACATATTTACCCCACAGTTTCGCGTCGCAAGATGAATTTCATGTTTTTCAGCAATTGCAAGCGTCTCGGTAGACAAGCTTGGATGTTCGCCAGTATAATCATCACCGAGTTGCTAATTATTATGAAATTCGGATGGGAAACGGTGAGCAAACCGTTACCACGATCGATCACCATTTTTTGGATCGTTGCTCTGCTTGGATTGGCATTCTGGACGTTTTGGTATTTCTACATGACGCGGTGGCTAATCAAGATCAGTCGTCGATCGGAAAAGGGATCACATAACGATTAAAAAGGAGTTCCGTTTATCCAAATTAAGCGCGACTTTTTTTATTCCACCGATAGCATCATAAGCTACAACAATTTTCATCTTTTTTCTCGCTAAAGCACGCTAGTTATGGTTGTTTATTTTTATACCAAGAAAAATTTATTACAATCTGGTTTACGCGTTCTTTTATTCGCCTATCGGGGTGCGATGCCGCTACAATGCAATCGCGTTTTTACGTAATGAGCACATAGAAAGATTGAGTTGACAAATGATGTTTATTTTAAAGATGCGATTACAATTGATTTGCGAAAGAAAACTATGAACGCTTTTGGGGGCCGAACGCTCGATCACACATTGGGAATCGTGTAGGATCAAAGTCAGGATCCGATCGCAGGCGTTCGGAAATTCTGTCTGACATGAACTCACGCAAGGCACGTACTAATTCGGAAGCGTTCTCGACGTTTGCGCGATCTGAGGTCGCTTCTGCTTGTACGGTGGAATTGGAAAACGCAGACAATACCGAGTTTTGTTCCGTTGAACCTAATGGGCAACCACGAATAGCATCGGAAAGGCAATCGGTCAAGATATCATCCGGGGATTTGACCGATGCACAAGACTTGCCAAGCATGATCTAGAAACAATACGAAAGAATCATAAGCGTTAGTAACCAGTGCGAAGGGGACTAGTGTGTTAAAACGTGTTTTTCAATCAGTTAGTCAGCCAGAGATCACCAGACTAGATCCTGGCGAAGTGCCGCATAGTGAAAGGCTGCATGTGGGCTAAGATACTGTCAGGTTTCCCAGGACTAAACAGATATAAAAGAAAATGAGTAATGTATTTACAAATCACGTCATGGTTGCGCATTTCGGGGCAAATGTGCTTAACCTAAATTCCTCCTTAGGCCCAGGTGTATTATGTGTACCGATGATAGTCAGAAAAAGTGTGGCATGTAGCACTTTTACCGATTTTTGATAATGAAAGCGGAGCTAAGCAGTGGGCTGATAAGTACAAGAAATGAAATAATGAAAGTGAAAGGTCTCAACGGATAATACTACCGAATCAATTGTTCTTATTAACGGAGTGCGATAACCACTTCATTGTTCAAATAACGTTGAAAGGGAGATAGAACACTAACGTCTTCAGAGGCTGACTATATTCCAAGCAACATTTCTCGGAGCCGGTTCATTGCTATCTGCAGTCTGTGGACTCATTCAAGGCTACAGGCTAATTGCTGAGATGGTGCGATATGGTGTGGCACTTTTTCATTTTTAAATGATTGTATATATATATGGTGCGAAAATAGTGTTTAAAAGATAAAGCGTTATTAAACATTTCAGCTTGAAACTAATGTTGAAAAACAAAATATATTCAAAAATTAGCGGCCTCTGTCTAGACCTGGGAAACCTGATAGTATCTTAGCCCACGTGCAATCTTTGTACGGCACATCACCTGGATCAGGCTTGTGATTTTATTCATACGTGTACATAGCGGCCTCATGGTCCTTTTTGTTATAAAAGTTATAAAATATCGCGACTTCAGAAACAAGATGCAACATTTCTTTTGCAATAAACAGTCTAGTAAAGATATCACGGGGAAATGATTGACTTACTTTGCGTCGCTTGGCTGGCATCCCCGAAATGTACACATCGCTGAAATGGTCCTTGCCTGGCTGACATTGTTTCATTTTGCTGGCGTCGCTAGCAATCACATCGACCCAATCTTCCGGAACAGCAGCGTGCCACCCTTCGACATCCGAGCGCAGAAACATCTTGCGTAAGCTCTGCGGATGTGGGTCCAAAGGAGATTGAGTTCTTTCAACATTTGTCCAATCTGGAAGAGGCGGGACATTGGAAAAAGCACTCAAACGCCGGACACTGCGTTTGACCGAGCTGTGGTGCTCGGCGCTGGCCGGTAATTCAGAACTGGCGTCCACAAACGGCAAATCATCCATCTCAACGTCTCCAACCGATACTTCAGGTTGACCATCGACTTCCATTCGAGGTGGACATGTGACTGTGCGATAAACTAAACAAGTATCGCGCAATCGATTAATCCTGCGTCTTAAATTCTCGCCTTGCATTCTGCCAAATTGATCCACACAATGGGATATTCCGTTTAAAAACAATTGGAAAAACGGCACTCCGGCAGTAGAACCTGTTGACAGTGAAATTTTCGAAATGCTTACTAAAATCGACAAACCGAACTCAAATAGAACGTGAAAAGAAGTAGGCATAAGCGATCATCTTACACACACTGGAATTTACATTGCTTTTGTAAAAAACATACTAGAGAGCATAGATCAAGGAGCTTGTATTGGGTGAATTGGGAGCTGAACCGGTAGAAGTACTGTTGCAGGAGTTCGTTGCAAGACTTTTAGATGCGTTAAATTTCCACGGTCTCCTGAGAGAAATGCACATAAGATTTACTGAGTCAGGTAAAAAATCGCAAGACTTTTATTGCTGCCTTCTTCAAACGCCATAATTACGTAGAACAAACGAAATTTTATTTCTACTCTGTAGCGCAAGTAGCACATCACTGCAGTGTTGGGTTTCTGTGTGTTTCAGCGATGTGATTAAAAATCTAATTTGTATTATCTAGTATCCAGCCGTATAGTGTGGAAAATCAATGTGTTGTAATTATAAACTCTATTTATATGTTGACACACTTCATTTGCTTATTTTGACCAACTGGAGAACGAGACAATCTCACTAATTTGGATAGAAAAAAGGAAATCACGAATTTTTTGCCATCAACTTAATTGTCCCACAAAATTGAGGAAAAAATAACGAAGAACACGTATTAGCCTTTGATCGGTTAACCGGGTAACGAATAATTGATTCGCTGAATATTCCAGCTCGGGAATAAGGAACGGAATATTGTCGTCGGGTGGAGGAGAATGAGCTAGATGCAATAAGGTTCTTATGCAATGGATATACATCAACGCCTGAAAGGATTGATCAGTCTGTTTCATTTACTCAAGTATCTCGAATTAAATCCACGGATATACATAGTCAATTTTGAAATAACCTTAATACCTCCTCCTTTTCCAGAATACCGGGAAAAATCATTTGAGGGGGGTGCCGATAAAATTAACATTATTCTTACCAGTAAGGCTTTCCACGTATTGGCTCAGGCGTGTGGATACCCTGGAAAAGTCGAAGGTATCGTGACGAAACACATCTGATTCACTTGCGGGTGGCTCTAGACCCAGGGACGACGCCAACCTGTTTGCCAACAGAACACTCAGCGACAGAAAGTCCAGAAAACTTTCTGTCAAGGTTTGCAGCAGCGTGTTTCCAAATCCAACGTCAGTTGGACTTGTTTTCCATAACTCAAGTTGGTTGTTCATCACATTCTGAGGTAAAAAAAAGATGCGAGATAACATTGCAACACAAGAGGGTGATATAACAATGCGTCATTCGTGCGATACCGTCTACCGTGCAAATGAAACGCAGTTTAACATTCGTAGTACGAGAACAGGTAATCGATTAAACCTTTCCATCCATTCAACACACCATGTTGCATCAAAATGACGAATCTCATGTGTGCTTATTGCAGTATGCATCAAATCATAATCCTGATCCAGGCAAAGTGCCGCAGTTATAAAATACACGTGGGATACAATACTGTCCAGGTATAAACAAATATAAGAATGAAAATCGAAATGGTATTGAGACGACAGCGTGTTTCCGCGCAACCAGTGGCAAATTAATTTTTCACGGTGTTAGCTGCACAGCGCAGAAGTACTGCATTGCAGCACTTTGAGCTTTTTCATCATGGTTATCCTCCGATGAGTTAAGGTCACAAACGCGTTGCTCATGGGATCCCAAACCAAAAAACCTAATTGCATGGCTTTCTTTATAAAAGCGTAATTTCTTCGAGGTAGCCGAAATATCGCTAGGCTTTCGTGTATTTGGGAGGAGCTCCTGAAAGACAAATAAGCACGCCACAAGGTCACCGTGAAAAACGAATAACATACCCGAAACAATCGAGACAAACTGCCTCGAACATCTACTATTCGCTCGCTTGTTGCTTCCTGCATTGCCCATGCAACGAGGCCAGATTCGGTTGTACCCGCTTCCAGGCTTTCATCGGAAAGGTGACCTTCGAACAGCATATCAGCCAGTGCGTCGATTAAGCCTTGCGTGCGTAACAAATGAGTGCCATGAATGGTGAAATGGCGAAGTGCGCCACGCATACGATTAAGAGACGCGGGGACGGAAGTGTTTGGCTGATTGGACTGCATTAGCCGGCGTACCCACATGAGAATGTCTGACAAAAATCCAGTCGGGACGAGCGGGTGAAAGGAACGTGTCGGGCTAGTGAATGCAGAGGAGGTTATTGGCATTCCTGCAAAAAAGAGACAATTTCATGTTTTAATGTATATATGTATCACAAGCCTGATCCAGGTAAAGCGCCGCGCTGTCAAAGACTGCACGTGGGATAATTGACTGTCAGGTTGCCCAGGCCTGGACAGATATAAGAAATAAAAATCAAATGTATAATTAGCCATATATATGGTGAGAAGCTATCCATATGTTAACAAGCACTATGGATTTATTAAACGTAACTAAGAGTAACGGGAACGTTTAAAGTTTGCAAGATCTCCGAATGCAAATTATCGCTAAGTAACGCTTTCTATAATTAAAGCGCTAGCCGGATTGGTTAAAAACAGGTATTATCAGCAAACGTAGTGAGAACTTGGAATGAAACTAAACGTGTGTATGTACGAAATCACAAGCATGATCTAGGCAAAGTGCCGCGGTGTCATAGACTGCACGTGGGCTAAGATGCTGTCAGGTTGCCCAGGCGTAGACAGTTAGTCACAACAAGGAAACTGTAATGATGTCGCTCTACTCGTTCACCCTACTTGCTTAAACGCATGTTCTATCTTATCCCTGTGTGTCTGTTACTAATTTTCCATAGGCTCAGCGGCATTTTAGATCCCATACTTCCCTATCTTTTTAGAATTTTTAACATGCTAAGATCGTATGGTGGTTAAGCACTTGGTACTTGTTACCGGCGTAGTGCTGTCCGTCATTATGATGACGAGACAGATATGAAAAATGAACATAAAATGGAATTCGAAATGAGACTCTGGTGTGTTTTCGCATGTGGTTCACCCCGTTAGCTGCACAAATGAAAATAGTTGGCTTCGATGTAATCATATTTACCAGCAGACAGAGACGGTTTGGCCAGGATTGCCAATGTCAATTGAACCCATATAGTTTCGATCAGGCCACGAAGCAGCACGTGGAAGATTTGAGCATCGTCCATCAGCATACGATCGGATGGATCAGTCGCGTCGTCGGCCCATCTTGGTATGTCAAGTGCTTGAGGTAAGTCTGAAAACAATGGAACAAAGAAACAAACAAATCGTAAGTACACAGAATGTAATGAAACCATTTTTATCAAGTCTCGTCTCACAGCAAATGGGTTGACCGATTACGTCATGGTCACATGATTAGGTGAATGTTTGTTGTAGTGTGTGTGTGTTACGGTGTGCACGTGAAATTGAAAATCCATTTGGTGCTTTGGATTTTTATCGGTTGTCAAATCGATTAAATGCAAAAAATAAGGCTTGAAAAGTGCATTTAAATTCCAGCGGTGTCAATGATGAGGCCTAGCTGGCCGATTAAATTTCTTGATAATGAATATTCCCTCGAAGCAGACGTTTATACCGAAGCACATACCTGGAGTTCTTTGGATCCCCGGGAACAAAAGGTGTGGTGGTACGGTGAAAAAAGACGACATTGGAAGAACTTCCTCAAACGCTGACCACGACACGTGAGTAACTGGTTCCTGGTTTACAGCGCCGCCAACAGCTGAGGTGGTTGACGGTTGGGTTGTGCCCGAGGCAGGTCGTGAGGTGACAAACAGATCAAAAGGGTTTATTTCAATTCGGCCACCTATGGCCGCGGATGTCGCTGCGTTCGTTGCGGCAGAGATAAACGAAGAAAGTCCTTCAGTAAAATTCGCCGTAGAATTGGTAGATTGGTTCATTCCCGTGGTAGATGGTGTCGAAACAGCCTAGCAAATAAAAGCAAGATAGTTACATAAAAGTGTACCGGTTAGAGTGGAAAAGTAATTCAAAGTTTTAATGGACTAAAAAGCAATTACTTTACAGTAACCATAGATTAAAAATATAGAGTAGAAGGAGCATTGGGAATTAGATACGACAATATGGTCTGAAGGTCATGGTATACTTATATAAATACATATAATTCATAAGTAATTCATAAGTGTCTTGGGCACTTGACCTGTGACTCCAAATCTAAAAAACCTCTGTAAAATAGGTGGCGTTGGTCAAAATTTGGTTAGGCTTTACAAGGGAAAATAAAACATAAAAGTAGCCATTCTATAAACAATTCGAAATAACCCAAGAATTGAATGCTTTGACTACGAAATGTTGTTGATTTCGGGACGACTCGAATCAAACAGACGAGGCTGGATAGTGTAAAGGAGGGAAAAGTGTCATTCAGACATTTTGTCAACGGGGAAAAATGAACAAACATACAATGGACTCTACTCCATTACCACAAAAGGGAAAAATGATTTGCTCGAGATTGCAAACATGATCACACTAAGGCTTCGTGTTCCCTATGCTGCAAAGCGTAACTTCCGTTTCAATTGGGGATGATTTGAAAAATGATGTGGATACCGACATCTGTTGAACAATTTCATTGGCGATATGATAGGTTTTCCAAAGCAAGAAAAGTACACATTCGGGCACCCGCGCCCGTGTAATCAATAAATTGAACACGGTATGACTTGTGCAGCACAAAACTCCTGCAAAAAATGAACAGCTAAAGTCGCCATGTATGAAAATCACACTAGAACGTACTGTGGCAGTAACTCTGGCTCCCGTGTCCTGGGGAGTAGCCATTGAATCTGGCCTGATTAGCTCAGATGGACGGGGAAAGTGATGTGAGATGCAAGTTAAATATCCATCGGGGAAAATTCTAAGCCCCGGATCAGCCACCGGTATGTAATGCGTGCGTCTGGTAAACGTGAAGGCGGGAGCACCTGTTCTACGACTAGCGGTCGCGGGAGTAGTGACTGGCTGTGACACTGCAGGTGCATCACTCGATGTCGTGGATGCCGTTGAGCGAATTGGGAAAGGCAGATTGATTATGCTCGTGGAAATCACTGGGATGTCAACACGGTGTATAATTGTAGCTCCGGTTGGCCGAAGCGGCGGTCTCGTTTGCTGCGTGGAACGGTGGTCACCAGTGGAGACTGTGAATGAAAGTGGTTCAAGTTGAAGCATATATGATGTGGGGGATAACGGAAACGAATCATGCGTACAAACAGACCAATTTTAAAATGTGAATTGAAACACAGCTATAGATTCAACTATAACGATAATATCTTCAAGGCTCACTGAACCTGATCTTACTGTCTCCGCCAGCCAAAAACCGGCAGTGGTGCGTAAGGGATGGGGATGTGTGCACCACAATACATTGATGATATCTTCCATTCTTCTCACATTTTACAAACAAGTAAACATGTTCAAGGATTCATGAAGCGGAGTATCCGCAATGTCAGCCTGTTTTTGCTGCAAAAGAACTTACGATGAACCCTTGGACCGTAAATGCCACGGTATTTGTTAATAACATCATTCGGAGTGATGTAACTTTGAAGCTATTGATGGGTTGATGAATGGAATTCATTACGCAGATGTGTGGGCGTGCAGAGCTTGTTTCCTGCATGGACGCAAAGAAGCCAAGTCGGTTGCCGACAATAACTTTAAATCAGATTTATTAAACCCTACGGCACTTTATTCAAGTCCAAGCCGTCCTCAATGTCTGGTAGATTTGAGGTGCGATTATGGCTATCGGGACAGCTACATAGGGTTTCCGTAAAGCTGGCAACTCCGTTTATCTTCTTTTTATAGACGCTTTCGAAGGCTACTGTCAAGTACAACCGAGCCAATCACAACAAAACCCGGAAAATTTGTTGGTAGAAAAGAATTAAACACGGGGGCCTACACGAGGTCTTGCTTCAATCTGTTCATTAGACATTAGATAACTACTATTGGATTTACTGAATGCTTTCCATCGGGTGGAGGCAATACGATTGTATCACGTAGCTTACCTTCAGCAGCAGATACATTTTGTCGACGATTAGGCGGCGCAGCTGATTGACTTCGGCGTCTAAATTTGAAAAGTATTGGAATAAAATAAACCAACTAATAAAACAACTAACTAACTAACTAGCAAATACGGGATCGAACACGTTTTTATTCGAAAATATGCACATGTCTGATGTAAGAAGTTTCTATAAAACTACATAAAATAGTTGCAGTGACTGGCCTTAAGCTTGAACTCGCAACCGAAATTGTGGAGAAACATGCACTCGAATCAGTGTAATTGCAATAATACCTTATTAATATTAGTGTACTGCCTCGAATCATTAGCTTTGAAGACGTCACAGCCATTCACGGTTATCAGAATATGGTGTGCTCATCTACATGGTAACCGAATCATCACCTCAGTCCAGGACGGCATTACACCGGTAAGAAGTACCAAATGTCTAACTACATCTCCATCACGACAAAATTAAATATTGAATAGATGTGCTACGGCGAGAATTTAAAAGCTAGAGAACATTTATGACAATGATAACAAACACTGGGATGATGCGACCTTATCGAATCGGGTGTCCCTAATACATACGTAGATTTGTATGACGCAGTAGCAGTGATATTATGGGCAGTAAAAAGGTGGTGACAAGAAACAAACACTATGGGACAGCTAGTGCGGTAGGCTAAGAAAGGAGTTTTATTTGACCAAAAGAAACCCGGTGAACATAAGCCACTACATCTAATTTTGTACAGCTTTAGATTAAACATGTTTCATGGTTAAATGTTGTCAGAACTTTTGTAAACTCTGGCTGTTCAGTCAAGGAAAAGACCAGCGTAAACGGACCAGCATGCTTACAGTTTGTTGTGCGCCATACGAAAACTATCCAAACACAGCGTATAAGATGTTTTTACGCTACCGATAAAGAAAAAGATTTTGGCATATATATATATATATATATATACCTATGCTATATAATGTTAGTCACCTTAGAAATAAGTTCAGATACTTTGTACCCTTGATATGAACCGATTAACAGCTTCACCTGTTCGTCTGAGTCACGATAATAACCGCAGACATGGTCTAAGATACCGCTGGGTTGCGCACACATTTGAAAGGCAACGGCACTGCAGCGTGTTCACGCATTAAACTTATCGTGTGTAGCAAATAAAAAGTGGAAAGAAATGTATGAACAGTAAACAAGACAAATAAAGGAAAATTTAAAAGCGACTTGAGGAAAATTATGGCTTACCTTTCATGTGATTCTAAAGAATGGGTCTCTCTCTGCGCATTCGCAGTGGGGCGCTCACTGGGGTATACTTGACCATTTAATATTTCCGTGTCTAATCTCTCAGGTATTTGCTGTGGAAAACACTCGGGGACAAAAAGCTCTAACCCAGTCTTGGAGTCCTGTGCAGGTTGAGCGCCGTCTACGGGATGATCTGAAGTTGGTGCGGTTGATGCCGCAGTGGTGACATTTGTCGCTTCCGCTGTAGCCATGTTGGAAGAAGATGAACCCTCTTGAGAAGGAGGTTGCCGGATCGTAAAGTCAGATATTAGATGGAGCAGATGTGAGTTCAGATGAAGAAGCTGGCTCACTTTTGAGAAATACTACAAGACAAAGAGAACAAAATTAGTAAAGGTTCATTATGTTCGACAGACAATAGCGGATAACAATCATACGACGGAATTAGCATACATGGCTCAACTCACACAAACTAAACAAAATCAGCTGCTCTAAACTGAGCATGCACCCGAAAGAGTGATAAAAATGTACATTCTCATCGGTTCGCTCTGGTAGATAAATGGTAATATCAGTATAAAGGATGACGGAACCGTGATGACGAAAACAGCAGTGAATAAAATCCAATTAACCACTTCAATACTTACATTTGAATCCCACGGATTCCTGGTAACATTATCAGGACATGCAGCCGATTCACTATGTGCTGCATCCATGCTGGATTTTTCTACGTTGGCATGCTCACCGTCCGACTTAGTAGTGGCTGAACTTGTTTGAGCTTGAAATTGCTGTGTCTGATTAATCATGTTCTCCCAGCGAGTAAAGTGGGGTTCCGCAGAGTGCCATAGTCGCCGGTAACGAGCAAGCATATCGGATAAGAAGCACAAGGACCGACCGTTGAGTTCGTTCGAAGCCGTCCATTCAGAGTGGGTGGCTGCGGAGTCGACCATCATCGGGGAGCAACCTGAGACGGGCCCGGTGGTGGTGTTCGTTTCCATATTTGTTGGGGATTCAACGTTCGCCGCTGACACGTCAGCTTGCGGAGTAAGTGTAGAGTCAGATGAAGATGGCTCCAGTTGGGAGATTAATTGCTGAGCGCTTTGAAGTAACCCGTCGAAAGTTTCCTTTCGTTTTCTCAAAGCATCGGATTGTGTGATAGGCGGTACCGTATAGGAACCACGAGGTGGCACGCTGAAACGTTCCAATGCAAAATCTATTAAAGCTTTTTTCAGTAAAAAGTGTTAATAGTTGGATGATAACTCCAAACAGCCTAGCATCTCGTCCGATGGGTGAAATCAGAACAGCCATACACCTTCGCGTTGAAGAAATCGACGATGAGAACCAACCTCGTAACAGCTTGACAAGGAATAAAATCCGATCGGTATCAATAACATAAAAAGAATGCTAAACAGTTATCTCACATGAAACAATACACTCTCACGAACGCGCTGGATGATGTATTTTAAAGAATAATACGGCACATTGAACGCTTAGACAATTGTCGTTAGTGATAGGAAACTTCAAGCCGATCAGAGCTGGAAAACGTCCCCATTATTATAATAATAATCAAGATGGAGCCAGACAACGTGCCGAGAAAAATGAAGCAAAAAGCAGATAAGAAGAAGCGGAAAGCAGATGAGCAACATATGTAAATGCGTGTAGACCCCAGCGTTTCTTGTTGTTTTACTACATGCCACTAAGTTTTTTATCAAATACGATAGAATGATATTGAATAAAAATCACGATTCACATAAAAAACTAAACTGGCGATAATGATTTCGGTTTGAAGGAATATCGCACAACGTTTCCAACCAATTAGGGAGAAAACGTCAGCTGTAGCTTACTGCTGTTGATACGAAACGAAATCTTTTAGAGCAAAGGTATTTACGGGTTTTCTTATTTGTAACTGATGACCACATTAGCACTTATACTATTTTCACTGGCTTCTGACAGACCGTATACACTTTTTAGTACAAATATCCGTGTAAAAAGGCTTCACGGAAAGCGAGCACGGTGGAAGTTGAATTCGTTTCCAATTTCGTGGGATAAAAGAAACGCACGAGACGATGTCAGAGTATGTTCTAGTAAACGCGAATTTGACCGAACGCAAGTGAATGAAGAAGCGAGAGTGAAGTCGGAATAAATATTTTGGTGCAACCATACTTGTGTGCAATGAGTTATGAACGTGCTTATGGTATGGTATGAAAGCACAAGCCTGATCAAGGCAAAGTGCCGCACAGCCAGAGACTGCATGTAGGCTAAGATAATGTCAGGTTGCCCAGGCCTAGACAAATATGAGGATGCAAATAGAACGTCCTAAGGCGAAAACCATCATTATGTAGTCGCGACGACCGGATGTAAAATCGTTACTACAAGAAAAAATTTCAGCTGGGATAACTTAAATCTGTAAAATAATTGTAACGCGTATTGTATTAAAAGAAAAGAAAGTTTTGAAACCCACATGTATGTATGTATGAAATGACAAGCCTGATCCAGGCAAAGTGCAGCAGTCAAAGACTGCATGTCCGGTTACCCAGGCCTAGACAGAAACCCACATACTGTAACTTAGCACGTGAACTTACGTAAATCCCCCAAGACCACTGAAAATGCCATTGGTGATGTCATGAATGACTTGCTGCATGTTCACACCAGTCCAAGTTGTTCCTGTAGATAGATTCGGAACCTGATTAGATTCCGTGGATTCCGTGGGTGTTTCCGAGGGGGGAGGACGTGGGACCAAATGTACAACCTTCTCGCGGACACCTAGAAAACCGCAGTAATGATACACGTATGATGACGAATGTGAATCAGCCAGAAGTGTTATAAAGGTTCTTCTAATTTTAACTAGAAAAGTGCGGTGTATCAATGTGGCAGCAACCTGGCACATCTATGTTGTCATCAACTATAATTACAAAAGATAAAAATTGTTATGGTAAGTCAGAAAACCTTAAGAGGAGAATATTAAGAGTGAGTAAACATCAAGAGTTTAACAAAAATGAGGGTTCGGCCAGTACAATGCAGCAGCAGGTGAGAAAATCTCATGTGACGTATCGGTCAAGCTCCCAGCTTCAAAAAAGCCTGTTTTGAAAGTATACTGGAAACCAGTATAGTGGCAATACAATCTGTACTTTGCATTGTTTCGGTACGACGCTGTTCGATGGGTATTAACTTTCCCAACGAAACTTATGCAAATTGAGAGTCATTAATATATGTGCAGATACGCTTCAACCTTGAGTCTGTTAGCAAAATCAAACAATTAACGTGCACAACACAAAATCTCGAAGACGAGGGATTAAATGCATTTCACAGGCACCTAATACGCAGACAAACCACGATAAAAGAGCTTTATTGATTAGTTTTTCAAACTAATTTGGACGAAATACGGAGTCTAGTTTAGGTATAAAAGATTAATTGTAACTCCGAATGTGGTTCATCAGATGGTGTTCCCCGGGGTCTTGTGGAACTGGATCAGATGTGAAACGTTACAAATTAGTGAAAGAACGGGGCTTAACAAGGTAGAGCCAATAACGGCAAAAACAAAAAATGGGTTGACGTTCCTACGCCTGGAATACAGACAAGCAGCAATTAATTAGCGTTAATGAATAGATACCTGTCTTAAGTAATACTAGCATTACATAATCAATTTCAATCAATTTGCCGTGCCTGCCAGCGTTCAGCTGCCCGTGTCAGGAAATATTATTACTACCGGGTTTTAAACCTGTCCGAATAAGGGACTGGAAACTGAATATTGAAAAATAGGCATTGTAGCGTTCAGATGCCCTAAATAGTGCAGCTCAGTATGCTGATTGGCGATGTATCCATATCATAGCTGAAAAGTTTCCGGCTAAAGCGTTTTGCCCCCGTATCTTCACTGAGGGTGGGATCGAGCTACTTCCAGGTAACCGTGTCACTGACCTTGATTATGCCGATGACATTGCTTTGCTTGGTGATGATCCGGTGTTCCTACAGAATGCCGAGAACCAGCTAGCATTTGAGGCGTCTAGGTACGGTTTGCACTTAGCTCCAACTAAGTTTAAGGTTCTTCTTCAAGATTGGGAGGGGTTGCAGCCCACTCTGACGGTCGATGACCTTAGTCTGGACTGTGTGGAACAGTTCACCTATCTTGGTAGCTGCATCACGGCGGAAGGAGGGCCGGAAAGTGAGATCGGCTCTCGCATTGCGAGAGCTCGCTCTTGTTCACCAGTCTAGTTCATCTCTGGTCTGACGTGAGTTTGAGACCCAAGGGGAGAGTTTACCTGGCCTCAGTCAGGTCGGTCTTGCTTTACGGGTGCGAGAGCTGGGCAGTACGTGCAGAGGAGCTCCGGCGCTTGGAGGTGTTTGAACATCGATGTTTACGGAGGCTTGCACGAGTGTGGTGGCAACACCGCACTAGCAACGTTGAAGTGAGGCACCGTGTTCTAGGTGTGGACAGCCTGATGCTACGAGACCTAATCGACCGTTCCCGTCTCCGCTGGATAGGGCATGTCTTGAGAATGAAGCCCGAGCGCCTACCCTTCCGCGCGCTGTGTGTGTTGGTTGGCCCAGACTGGCGGCGGTGTTCAGGTGGACAACCGCTGACCTGGAAGAAGGCCTTAAAACGCTTGACATCGGGTTTAGCTCGGGTCGGACGAACGCGGCTTCCTGGGTGGGGTCCAAGGGATAGTGAGTGTCTGTGGCTTGACACGCTGTCGACGATGTATGAGAACCGGCAACAGTGGAGAGAGTGCATTCTATTTTGTGTTCCCTCCTCAAATTTGTGAAAAATATCAAAAAATCGACATGTGGAACAATGGACAAAAAAATCCCCCCTCATACTGTACCTTTTTCTCTTTCTTTTTCTCGTGCATTGCCGGGTTGCACTTTTTCATTTTTAAATGATTGTGTAAATATATATATTTGCCTACGACGGATCGCCGATGAGATAAAATTCGTAAAAAAGAGATGACCTAGGAAAAAGCTCAATACCCATATGGCAGCATCATTAAGAATAAAACTCGATCCTCCTGCTTGAGAGACAGTTTTCGTGTCGCACGAAGCTAGTATTATACCCAAGTGGTATTCCACAATAGTGCCGGGGTAGTAAATATGTCAAAAACATCAGCAATAATCCATGTTATCATATTTAAAGTAGTGATAAGTTAGACCCGTAAATAATAGCGACTTTAAATGATTATTGATTCGCAGCACGAAGCTACCGTAGAACGCAGCTAAATACGAATACAACCACGTCGGCAAGAAGCAAACTGCAGCCTTTAACTAGTGAACAACATAATGCTGATTCCGATTTAATCTAGTTAAGACTTACAAACCAAAATAAACATTAAGTATTTAAATAATCATTTTAATTTTGTCACCTCTTCACGATACCGATGCTTAACCCTCTGCTACCAGCAATTCTGATGAGCTGAATGTTTTCTTAAATTACCTACTACCGCGACAGATTCTATTTTCGTAGCTTTAGAAGTCCAACAACTTTACCGGTTGGTCTTCAAAATGAGAACTATTTTACAGTTAATAAGCCTTCGCGATACATCATGTTCGCTATTAGCAGAAAGCAACAGGAGTTGTTCCATTAGTTGGACAGAATACGCAGAAACCCTGATTTCCACGAGAATTCAACGCGACTATCATTACGAATGATTGTATCCAATTTTTTGATTGGCAATTAAACCTACCAACCTTCGATTTAGCACTTAACACAGAATCCGACTTTAAAAAGATGGCCCCAGTATAGGCAGAAATGTTTCACACTAATCCGCCACTAGTAGCTGATAACGATACGGTGAACTTGCGTAAAACTAGCCGTCGACGTAAATTTTTAAAAAGTGATGATAAGATGAAGCCTACGCTCTGAGCACAAGCTGAGCTACCTTATGTTATTGTAAATTCGATGACAAGTGCTCGTTCAAAAATAGAGAGTCCACATAAGCATGTGTTTCTAGCTAAGATAGAGATGTCACTCCTTGATGGAAATCTAATAATTTCGAAAGAAAACATCCTTGGTAAGGTTAGAGTAATAATTAGTCAGTGCGCCATAGCCGGGATGGCAGTGGGGATAAGCTCCCACCGTTTATAAAATGCTCCCATATGGCGCGCGTCTCAAATAGCCTCTGACAACCAAGTCCAGCTTCTGGACTGCACGAGCGGCTCCCCGTGCCCGGCGGAACTGCTTCTACCAACAGGATAAGGGGCGAGGGGGAGTAGCTGGCGCCTGAAAACCAGTTTGCTTCGGGCAGATGTAGCACGTTAGCCTGGGAGGGCATTTCATCTAAGAGAACGAAAACACTGATTTTCAATCTCTGCTGCCTTGCGGGATACCCGATCGCGGGAAAGGCTTCGGGAGAAAACCCTAAGGAAAAATCAGAAACAGAGTCTGGTAGACACCACCTCTTTCTGGCAACTCCCTGCTGCCTTAGAGGTCGCACTTGGTTGTGCAAAGGCTAGAGAAGCTGACTCGAACAAACGCCGAGTGGCGCTGGGGACGCCGCTTTGTACCCAACTTTCCAAGAATCTTCATTGAAACCGACTCATCCACCAGGAGGAGATAGTCGCACACAAGTAACAAGTAACAGTCAGAGACTGCACGTGGGCTGAGATACTGTCAGGTTGCCCATGCCTAGACAGATATCACAAAGGAAATAGAAATAAAACTGGCAGTCAGACTCCACCATGTTTCAGAATGCAGCTCACTACTGTTGGCCGCACAGCACATAAGTACTGCACGATTGCACATCCGACGAGTACGACGATGGTTGGAAAAATAGCTGTGACATCGTAGCACACTGGGTAATGACCGGAGTCATATCATATTTAAATTGCTCAACGTAGTAGGCATTATCTCAAGCTCTTGCACAAGTGTGTAATCGTGCATTACTTCTTTACTGAAATGTACCACGGTGCTAAAGTGATTCGCCAAGGTTGTTGTAGGAGGCAGAAATACAATGGGGTTTCACCGTCATTTTCTCTCCATAAATATACGCAGGGACAACTAGGCAATATCTTGGCCCACGAGCAGTGTCTGATTGTGACAGTTCGCTTGGATCCACGATTGTGTTTACGTACTCATATTCAAACTCTCGCAGGAATAAAGTCGATATAAGTGCGGTAGTAAGTGAGCTGCAAACTTTTTTGTAGAACGCGACGCTAATTATAATCGTGAGCGTTTGAAGAATGATCGGAAGTGTATTGTCGAAGCCAGGCGACTTAGTTGATAAAGCTAAGAGGAACCTCTTACAACTCTACAATTGTCCACTAGCAACTACCGTCGTATCCTAAGCAAACTGATCCTTGCGTACCGAAAATGATGGAAGAAATTCACCCACGTGAGGGTATTCTGGAAATGGGCCCACACTCGAGAAATCGTTGTCAGCATCTTAAGTTAGCACATCAACACAGTAGATTAAACTGCGCAAAACACATTGGCCATTCGGATTCCTCGTGCTTGGTACGCGCTACCGCTTTCTGCCTCATCACTTAATATTATTAAACAACGCATTGGCCTCTATTTTTAACAGACGATACGCAAACTTTAATTATGCTGTTATCACGATTATAATCTTTGAGATTTTGCACCATATCTTTCCCATTTTCAAAAGCGTTTTTCGTCCAAACCAATATGGATTACGTTTCTCTTCGACCGTTTTTCTGAACTACTGAAACTCTTTCAGAACCAATGTGTTAACTATTATGTGGTTATTCCATTTAGCTTGTATATTTTTTCCACCATACACTTGAATATTGACCTGATTAATGCACACATATGAAAATGATAATCGCTGACGTATTATACAAAATAGGCAAATGACTGGATGCAACAATCTTACCACAATCAAGGAGCACGGCTTCATCTTGCAGAACACGACCTTGAAAAATAAGCCTTTGTTGGGCGCGTGGAATATTCTATTGAGAATGTAAACCTTATGATATGGGTACCTACCAATCTTGTCTCAATCTTATTCTTGAATTCAGAAACTGTTATCTGTGAGAAAATAATAACTCGCAGGTATGACGAACCTTATCTTCGACTGAAAATTCGTAGTTGCCCCCATCCAACGTTTTTAACGTTAATGTAAACATCGTAAACTTGTAAATTCCGCTCACAATTGAGGTCATGCAAACAAGGCAACATCCGAATCTGAATTCGAATCATTTTCAGTGTGTTTATTTTTTCGTTTTTATGTATTATTCATTGTATTTTGTTGAATGCGAATGTTATTAAGCAATTTATTGTGATGCCTACATCTCCATCCATTACACACCACTAACGGTTTCTGCCCTGTTTGCCGACTTCAGGTGGGGTGAATGTTTTACAAATCAAGCAAAAATTTAAAATTTTATATGGTGCACATAAAACTCAGTCTGAAACTTTTCATGGGATAGGAGGTTATACTTGAATGCCACTGTTGAATAGGGTACCACGAACCTCGATGTTCAAACACAGAATCACGTAGTGATTCGTGGTCAAGCACACAGGCGTTTATGGATGACGAAAGTTATGTGTTGCTCATATCCCCCGAAATTACACTCCACTACCGATTTCTGGCTGTTTGCCGTCATCAAGTGGAGACAGTACGATTAGGTTCAGTGAGTCTTGAATCAGTGGATAAATGGTAAACCAGGTTATACTAGAATGTCACTGAACCTAATCTTATTGTCTCCAGCTGATGACGGCAAACAGCCAGAAATCGGTAGTGAAGTGTAATTTCGGAGGATCTGATCAGCACATAACTTTGGTCATCCATAAGCGCCTTGATTGCTTGACAACGAATCACTATGTGATGCTGTGTTTGAACATCGAGGTTCGTTGTACGGACCCTTTGCAACAGTGTCATTCAAGTATAATCTTGTTTACCATTTATCAACTGTTTCAAGGCTCACTGAACCTAATCTTATTGTCTCCTCCTGATGACGGCAAACAGCCAGAAATTAGTAGTGGAGTGTAATTTTCAAGGCTAGTATTAGGAGCAGTCTACGTAATCAGTCACTATGCCTTTAGACATTCCTAAAAATGATTGCGATCTTTCTTGTAAGAAATAAGAATTTGAGCTTATAGGGAAACTAATTTACGTTCAAGTTCCATATTATGTTTAACATGGCTGAAGGTGTCTAAAATAATTACGTCGTCGCTCTGTGGTTCAGCCCCTGGCACTACTATATTGAATATACAATTCTTGTTTTACGCCCGCTTTTCCGGATATCTGAAATGTAAGGTAGGATTTCTCTTCACTAGCACAGTGAGTGGTCATCGATTCCGTTAACAATGTAAAAACGCGTGAACAATAAAAATATATTACTATTTCTGCATTTTTATTAGACATTATCTGGAAAGCTTAACACGTTTGGGAGATTTATTATGCCATCCTAGAGCACATTCCAGTGCTTAACCGTAGTTGCAGAAATATTGCTCACATTGTGACATCCTGGGTCTATCATTGAGTATTCTCAATTGAATTTCTCCATGTAGCTGTTTCAGAGAATGGTTTCAGTAATTCAACAATATTATCTACCGGGAAACACTTTTGAATCCTCAAGACATCTACTAGATTTTCAGGAACCCGCCGTTTCTTAAGTGAGAACAGATCAATGTTTTCATAGTTTGACATTATAGCTTTTACCAAAGCTAACCCTTAACTATCCTAGTAGCAAGGCGCGGAGCCCTTCGGCATTCTTTATTACCGTTATCACGTACGGCAATCAGGATTTTACACAATATTCCAATTGACGTCCCAAGACTGCGTTGTTATAAAGAATTTAGATAGATTTTGGATATGGCCACGCCGAACGCAGTTTTACCAGTTCCAAGCGCTCCTTGTTTGCTGCTCCGAAACAGTGAATAGTCCACTTAAATTTAATTTATTAATAATGCCGAGATCTTTTAATTTCTGAGAAGCAACATTTCTGATGTTTCCTTCGCCTACCTCTAGTTCTTTTCACACTGAATCTGTCTTCAGAATACAGCTTTTCCTCAGCTTTCGTGGCACCTTTTATGTGTCTGTCCATTCTCTTGTTCTTTCTAAATCCAGTATTATTTTATATATGCTATGTGTTCCTAGGATCCCTAGAGCATCTGCGAACAGAAAGCAACGTGAACACAAGCACACTCCAGGTCGTTTACAAAAACTTGAAAGAATAGTTAACAAAGCACTCATCCTTGAGGCACTCCATTGAGTATCGTCGAATCTTCATATCTTACCACTTTAACCTAATATAGATGGTTTGATTGGCTGGGAAGCTGTTTAACGAACTATGTAATTTACCAGTAATGTCTCACAACATTAGCTTCTGAAGAAAGTACCTATGGTTTTGAAATGAAGGTAGCATACTTCATTAAAAAGCTAAGGTGATTCGTTAAGCAAGTAAATCGTTTCCAGAATCCGTATTAGGCATCACAAATTAACAAAGGCAATAAAATGTTCACACATCTTGTGCCAAATGATATTTATCCAGGCACGTGCTAAGAATGCTAGTCAAGCTTATTGAACTATAGTTGCGTACATCAGAACTGGAACCTTTTAGTGTATGGCCAGCACTGCCGCTGGTATCCCGTCATAAGGTATTGCATATTGCAGTAAGTGAGATGTAAACATTTTGTAGAACGCGACGCTAATTTTAATCATGGGCGTTTGAATAATGTTTGGATGTGTGTCGTCGGGCCAGCTGACTTAGTTTATACAGCTGCGACAGAAAGGATATCCTAATTTCTTAATTAACTTCAGTTGAGCCAAAGACAGGCGCGCTTCGTTTTTTGGTATCTAAACGGTTACCTGAATCAAGTCAATAAACATTGCATAATAATTTATGCAAAGCAACAAAGTTTTCATGTTAGGCATGTGCATTACGTGACCTTCATCAAGTTTTAATGGACGCATTTCATTTCTTAAAGAATGCTTTGTTCAAAATTATCCTTAGAACATTTTCAAGTTCATCCTTTATTCGCAATTCCGAATTCGAAGAACCTTGAAGCTTTCCTCTGCAGCACATCAGCCTAATTTGGGTCTGCATAAACCAGAATCCAGATTAATAAATTCCAGAGTATTTGAAATCCCTGTAAATATGATGACAGTCAAAAACCTTTTCATAAAGGCAGAATAATTCATATGTCGGTAATTGAGTCTTAGATCCAAGCACCAAATGAACAACCCATAGCTTGATATCTTAGTCTAATTTTGTGGTTTTTTGATACCATGGAATGCCTATATAAGTCTTTGTAAATAATAATAATAATAACAATAATAATATGAATAATAATAAAAGTAAAGTGTTGCTCACATTCCCATCCCTTACACACCACACGTTAGGTGGAGACAGTACGATCAGGTTCAGTGAGCCTTGAAACAGTGGAAAAGCGGTAAACAAAGTTAAACTTGTTTGCCACTGTTATATAGGGTTCTTACAAAGAACCACGAAGTTCAAACACTGAATCACAAAGTGGAGGATGAGAATTTCCTGAGAGCATAAATTGAAAGAAATTAATGAGAAAGAAGTAATAATGATAATATACTTGCCAGAGTGAAAATAAAAAAATAAGAAAAATCTTTCATGAATTTATAAATTAACCACTTTGTTGTTGTTAGCAGAAAATAAAATTTCATAAAACCGCCGTGGTTAAATTGAAAAATAATGGAGGGGAAGAGGAGAGATTGTGGTATAAATAACATCGATGAAGTTATTAATAGAAGAGAGCTTTTTGCATTATGGAATTGCAGTTTGGTGATACCAGAAATGTTTCCGTTATCATGAAGTGTATCTGATAAAAGAGCAATATTTTGCAGGTGTTCCTTGTTCACTAATGCAGTTATAGATTTCAAGATTTTTATCTTACCGGTAAATTACTGAAGGGCGGTTTTTGAAAGGGTTGCTGAATCTGCAAATGTTTTAAATCCAGAAAACCATGGTTACTTATATTTTAGGGAAACAACGCGATGTCAAACTCATTGACACTTGCACTTGGACTTCAGCTCGAAAAATTCGTCTGAAAAACGTTCTACGTATTTGATCGTCAAATAACCTTTGAGCGTGCACATTCTCATCAGAAAATGTTCAACGCAAATAAGATGTTGTGGTTTTAATCAAAGATTTGAAAATTAAGTTAAAATCTAAAAGACAATATTTGTTTTTATTGCATTGTGGTTGCATTTACATGGATTAAAGATGTATTTATTCAATTCATGGTTTAAAGGCCAATGTTTTGTTTTGAGTATTTCAGATGCTGCACAAGAAGATTCTTCCAAGAAATTCGAACCTAAAATTTACAATATTTGCGGATACAGCTGAGTCATGGGTGAGATCCGGTCGAAGTCAACAAATTAATCCTTTGGTTAAGCAAATTTATCTTCGAGAAGCATTTATGAATTTTTACTATAAATCTGCCTATTAAGTTCAATAATCTGACCCATCAATAAATCATATAAAAAGAAATATTTCCATATGATCGGTGCTGTTTTCTCGGAAGCAAATAATTGTTTCCGAAAACTTTCATCAGTTGGTCGACATTGTGGCGCACAATTTCCAAAAAAATAAATTGGCCGGTTATAATAATCTTCGCAGTGTGTGCATTTTATATAAAAATATGAGAATATTCAAAGATTTTATTCAGTAGAAATCACTCTATTTACCAGGGATTGGTCAAACCAGTAGGTAAGTGGTTTTTAGAGCAAAGCACATTTTATTATTATCGATGCACTCATCCCGTCGGCACCAGTATATATATTCCTGTTTTTCGATGGAAATTTAGAACCCTTGTAAATATAATTGATTATTAGTGGTGAACCAAGATATGAAAAACATGATCAAGGTTTAAAAATGTTTGTAAAATATAAACATTGTTAAAAGAGGGGCTAAATTTGTAAATGCAGAAGTGTATTTGTCGTTCAAAATAGGAAATGGTAGGCAACATTGGTTGGTAAATGTTCTTAAATATTCATTACTAATGAGACTTCATTCAGATCGAGTATCCAAACGAGATAATATGAAGAGTGCAAGACGATAACAAATGTAGGAACAAAATAAACGAAGAATCATAAATAAATGCATAAATAAATGAAAAATATCTTAAATCTCCAAATCATGCAAAGCAAGATCAATAATTGACAAAGCCAAAAATCTATAATGGTTATTGAAATTTCAAGGTCTCACGTACAGGGGAATTTTTCGTTCGTTAAAACGATAAAGGTAAAAGCTGATCGATCAGTTTCACAGAAATGTTGTAATTTCGTAGAAAAATGAATAAACTGCATCAAGATAAACATTGAAATTGTATTAAATCAATCAGTGTGTATTGCGAAATATGAACTGAAGGAAAGGGCTCGAAGGGCAATGGAGGCAAGATCAGTTTGCTGATTGAATCTAATCCATTACGTTAAGTGAGACGCTGATTTTGGACGTCACTGATGAAATCTTGAATTCAGTACAACCGCGAGTTCTTAGGTAGATTTACTAGTAAAGGACGAAATGTTCTTTTAACCAGCAAGGTGAAAAGTCTTCAGGATAATATATCTGAAAAATAGTGTAGCACAGTTTCAAAAACATAAACAAGTTATGTTGATGTTCAGGAACCCTAGGCTACCTGACACTAATGCACAGTGGTAAATAGATAATCGTAAGATTAGTTTTTAAATTTGATAAATGCGTATACCATAATCATTGGAGTATGTAAATGAGGATAATTATTCTTTGGAGTTAAAGGGAGAGCAATAGTTTACTAAATGAGGTACAAAAAGTATAGGAAAATATGATACAAGTACTCGGTTTTAATGTGAAATTCCTAGACTCTATGCAACCTGACTCTGATGCAGAGTTATAAATAACAATAATATTAATTTTTAGATGTTTAGAAATATTCGTTTCTTCAGATAAATTTGTTTACCATAGAAACCTGGATTGAGATTGAGATTAAAGGGAGCTATAAACGCCTGAAGGGGTACAATAAGTGTAGGTAAATGTGCTACAAGTCCCCGGTTTTAATACAACATGCATAGACACAGGGAAACCTGACACATCATAAGTCCATCACATCAGGATACTGTGAACAGTTCTGACCGTGTGCTAATGTAAAGAATTCTTATATGTTTCAATAACCAGAATACAATAACAAACTACATTGTCTATAGAAGTGTTTATTTTGAGAATTTCGCAAAGAGATCAAGCAGAATGTGATTATACGAGCGCTTTAAATATACGTGTAGATGTGCACATGCGAAAATGTAGTGGGAATGAAATCCAAAGCTGTGCATGTCTAATTGAAAAATTTTGCTTCAACGTTTAGTGCGAATAATGGCAATGTGCAAAAGCCTCTTCAGGTTACGTCGTACATAACGAAGTCTAATTCGACGCAGCATTTCTGGTCTATGTCGAGGCAGATGGAATCTTACTTTATAGATGAAAGATTAAAGTAACCTAACATGTTTTTGCTAATTCTGCGTTGAAGGCTTCCTAATACTATGTAGTCACATCAAGCACTGTGAGAGTCGGCTATATTACAGTAGTCAATGAATGGTGATACTTTCATTTTATATAGACTTAGTCTACTTTCACGTGGAAGGAATTTTTAGTTGATCAAACCAAAATTCTGTCTAGCTTTTGCTATAAGAAATCTTACTTCTTCGCTGAAATAAAAAAATGAAGATTATCTAAAAAATAGATATTTAATAGTGTATTGTTATGCATTGTTGATCTCGGATCTCAGAATACTAACCCCTTATTTTGAGCCTCAATTTGAACGGGTTGAAAGATATTCTTTGAGGTAGGGTATAGCCTCTTGTATCTCTAAGGCGGAAAAAGATAATACAAGTTTTATATCATCCGCAAACATAAAGCGCTTTTAGTTTTTAACAATTTTGGCACATTATTAATGTTTCAAAGTAAAAGTAGGGGAAATAGTACGCTACCCTGAATGACTCCACTTAGAATAAATCAAGTTTTAGAGGATATGTCGTTTACGGAAACGGAGAAGGTAAGATATGAACGGAACCAATTAAATCGCCGTCCGAAATTACAAAGTGATGATGATTTTAGGATAAAAAATAGAATGAATATTCTTATTAAAAGCTTTGGTAATGTCTAATAAAACTGTCAGTACAGTTAATACTTGATATATGGAAACGGTTAAACAGTCCGAATATTCCAGCTGACACGTAATGCACGACTCCTGATTCAAGAATCCATGTTGTAATAGATAGAAAGCGTTTGGGCCCAAATGAGATATTATTGCATTCTTGATATACCGTTCGAATAGCCTAGAGAGAAAAGGTGTGTGATTAAATGTGCAAATATTTGTGATGATATGCGAGTTCACTTTTTTATGACGTCAGAATCTTTCCATTCATTTTACTCAGGAGAAGCGTCGTTTAAAAGAATTCCTAGAATTAATATTGCATAATATTTGGGACAGGAGAGCCATTAATAAATGAGGCTTAGTGTCTCTGCAGATTCTGCTGCAGCTGTTGTTGGTCATGCTAACGTATTTACGGACGAAAGTATGTGTCCATCTTTTTAGAACGTTAACAGTACGATATATGGCATTCAGGTTAGACTTTATCGTGCTGATATCCGTTGTTAGTGGTATACTTGTCACCTACTTAGTATAAGCAAAGTTTTCCCGGTCTCCGATGATGAGATTTGTCTATGCCCAATAGTCTGTAAATTTAACCACTCACGTGTTTATCGTCTTGGTAGGAATTCTAAGTTATTTTGAAGGTCTAAAGGAGAATGGTAGAGCTTAAGACGACTGAATTACTTAGATTAGTTATTAACCATACATTTAAAGTTGCTAGATCCTGGTTCACAACTAATCATGTTTTGATGAGCACCAGTGTAACTATTCCATACGCAACACTTGGAACAGCTAGTAAAAATAGATGTCGACATGATCAATGCGTTAAATGCGATTTCCTTAGGCAACGATACAATTATCGTTTACGTCTTGATTTGAAAATATATCAGTTTCGCCGTATGTCTTACTGAAAGAATTCTGGTTATAAATGAGAATGTCGTCCAACAGTTCAATGAATGCGCGTTCAAGGAAATACTTCTTTCGAACGGCACTTCTCTTAAAACTCGAAACGTTGAAGTCACTTATGATAAAAAATTAAGGTTATTCTGAAAATATCAATGCGAGTAGGGCAGTATCGCAAGTTTCTTTAGCAGAATGCGAGCGATATATTGCTCCATGAATGCGACCTTCAACATTTACTACACGAGCAGTGTACCAACGTGTATCAGCTAACACCGTGTCAGTATCCTTAATCCGTCAGCACGATAAAGTTTTGTTATATACAAAACTACTCATTCTTCTCTCGTTTCACAGACATGTCAAATAAGTATCTCATCAGGTAATTTTAGTTTAGTGTCTGTCTGGTGATGCTGTAGTCACGTTTCTGTACATCAACTATGTGTAGTGAGCATTTCATAATCATTGCACGCAATTCAATGATTTTGTTACCAAGCCAGTTTGCGTTTGTGACAAATCATTTTATTGTAATTTTGCTCAGCAATAATGTGGAGTAAGAATTTTGCACTGCAAAGCAGAGAACACCTGACGGGCTTACTCATATCGATCAAGAATTTAGGCTATATGGCTCAGGACGATATTTTATAGTTTTATTTTGTAATCTTGCAGTTTATTGATCAGTAGGTTTGAATCTAGTTGTTTCTGTAACTTCTGTGGTTGATTGAATTATCCGTCGTTGTGTTACGCGTTGTGTAACATCCAACTATCCGGTATGAAACTTCCATACGCTCAAAATTATCGTAGAAATATTATGCACTCATATCCCGTAGGAATTTGTATGTGCACAACATAATTATGCATAGGAAGTAGGTTGCCTAGTACCGATGCCCATTATTATTCGTTAATTTAAGGATGTGGAACGTTTTTTGCTACAGCTCATGTGTGTCAATTAGAAATCTCAATTTTTTGTTTGACCGTTTCAGCGCTTTACTGCATCATCAGTTGTCTTAACAGCTTCTAGGATTGTTAAATAATGTAAACTTTGATCAGCCCATTGTAAGTTACGGTTTGTTGCTCAAAGTCTTCGGTTTTTTGCCACCAACACAAATCAGCAAAAAATCCTTTTATTAGTCTGAGAATATATTTTGATTGTGTGTCGTTTTCTATATGCTTTTATGGCATATTGTAATAATCGAAAGGCTCCGATTTTTAAGATTAGTTTAGTTTGGTACTATTCCAACCGATCAATATTCGGCGATATATGTAATTCAAGCTCATTTTGCTGTACAAATTTCGCTATACGTTTTGGTTAAGCATTAGGTTGTCCACTTGTAATATGGCATTTATTCCCTCCACATTATGACAAGCCATTCATAGTCAATGACTTTATAGTTTGTGATAGTCGCATTTGTTTTTGATCTGAAGATTCAAATAATGTAGAGCGATGTTTCTTTGCGTTTGATTCTGTACAGATGATAAGCAATTGATTTTTATACACTTAATTAATAAAGACCTTAATTTAAATAGAGCAAATCGCACTGGCTGTTGTGCAACAATTAATCGACTAGTTTGTTTCAGAAACGACGCTCACATGTGATCGCTCGCGACATGAGAACTGTCTAAATATAATGAAATTTTTTGCTCTATTTACAGTTAAAGATCTAACTGGCTTACATTTGTAAGTCGGCTATCTGTTTAACAATTCCAGCAGATTGGTTTTCATGAAAATTTGTGAAATTTGATACAGCTGCAACTCGGAATAATTAAAGGTGACAAATATCTAGACGACCTTCCTAAAAATTGTTTTCATCACAATGAACTCTTGAAGAATACAAATGGCTCGCTATAAATTTGAGTTCACTTGTTTATATCAGAATATGCACAATCGTTTTTTGTACCGTTTTCTTTTATAACAAGATTGCAAGTATCGCGTGCACGAGCGTTGCTACATGCTATTGATCGATGTGATAATTCTTGGCTGTTTGAAATGGCTAGCAAAAAGAAACGGTTAATATAGGTCTTAGAAGCAGGAAGATATTTAAGCCAATGGGAACAATAATAATAATAAAAATAATAATAATAATACTATATTCTTGGTAAACCAAGGCATGTAAAACATGATCAGGTTATCAATGTGTACAAAATAAATAAATTGTAAAAATGACCTTATCAAGCGGAATTTTTGAATATTTTTCATTTAATAGAGGATGGTAAATTTACAATGGTAAGAGAGTTAATTTTTTCGCGCAATGTTACACAGTGATAAAGATTCATCTAGATTGCATCAAATTAAGCAAATGGAGAGGATCCGATAGATTCTGAAGCGGGGATTAAAAAAG
>JACCGJ010023218.1:0-17433 GCA_013407085.1 Atriophallophorus winterbourni
ACAGTAAGACCAGGATCCGCATGCGCTTGAAACAGTGAAGAATGGTGAACAAGGAGCGCTTGTATGCCACTGTTGGATAAGGCTGGTTCGACAAACTGGTCATAGCATGTTTCCAAACACATGTTAAATGGGGTTAAACCCATAACCATGAAACAAAATATTCATTTTCATGTTTTTCCGTCATTCACACCCCACGACCGGTTTCGTGCTGTTTGCGCTCATCAGGTAGGGACGGTAAGATCAGGATCCTCATGCGCTTGAAACAGTGGAAGAATGGTAAACAGGAGCGCTTGTATGCCACTGTTGGATAAGGCTGGTACGACCAACCTGTTCAAAGCATGTGTCCAAACTCATGTTAAATGGGGTTAAACCCATAACCATGAAACAAAATATTCATTTGCATGCTTTTCCGTCATTCACACCCCACGACCGGTTTCGTGCTGTTTGCACTCATCAGGTAGGGACAGTAAGATCAGGATCCGCATGCGCTTGAAACAGTTGAAGAATGGTAAACAAGGAGCGCGTGTATGCCACTGTTGGATAAGGCTGGCACGACCAACCTGTTCAAACATGTTTCCAAATCACACTGTTAAATGGGGTTAAACCCATAACCATGAAACAAAATATTCATTTGGCAATGCTTTTCCGTCATTCACAACCCCACGAACCGGTTCGTGCTGTTTGCACTCATCAGTAGTGACCAGTAAGATCGGATCCGCATGCGCTTGAACAGTGGAAATGGTAAACAAGGGAGCGCTTGTATGCCACTGTTGATAGGCTGGTACGGACGCAACCTGTTGAAAGCATGTGTCCAAACACATGTTAAATGGGGTTAAACCATAACCATGAAACAAAATTTTCATTTGCATGCTTTTCCGTCATTCACACCCCACGACCGGTTTCGTGCTGTTTGCACTCATCAGGTAGGGACAGTAAGATCAGGATCCGCATGCGCTTGAAACAGTGGACGAATGGTAAACAAGGAGCGCTTGTATGCCACTGTTGGATAAGGCTGGTACGACCAACCTGTTCAAATCATGTGTCCAAACACATGTTAAATGGGGTTAAACCCATAACCATGAAACAAAATATTCATTTGCATGCTTTTCCGTCATTCACACCCCACGACCGGTTTCGTGCTGTTTGCACTCATCAGGTAGGGCCAGTAAGATCAGGATCCGCATGCGCTTGAAACCGTGGAAGAATGGTAAACAAGGAGCGCTTGTATGCCACTGTTGGATAAGGCTGGTACGACCAACCTGTTCAAAGCATGTGTCCAAACACATGTTAAATGGGGTTAAACCCATAACCATGAAACAAAATATTCATTTGCATGCTTTTCCGTCATTCACACCCCACGACCGGTTTCGTGCTGTTTGCACTCATCAGGTAGGGACAGTAAGATCAGGATCCGCATGCGCTTGACACAGTGGAAGAATGGTAAACAAGGAGCGCTTGTATGCCACTGTTGGATAAGGCTGGTACGACCAACCTGTTCAAAGCATGTGTCCAAACACATGTTAAATGGGTTTAAACCCATAACCATGAAACGAAATATTCATTTGCATGCTTTTCCGTCATTCACACCCCACGACCGGTTTCGTGCTGTTTGCACTCATCAGGTAGGGACAGTACGATCAGGATCCGCATGCGCTTGAAACAGTGGAGGAATGGTAAACAAGGAGCGCTTGTATGCCACTGTTGGATAAGGCTGGTAGGCGACCAACCTGTTTCCAGCATGTGTCCCAAACACATGTTAAATGGGGTTAAACCCATAACCATGAAAACAAAATATTCATTTGCATGCTTTTCCTGCGATTCACAACGACCCGACGACTCGGTTTTTCGTGGCTTGTTGCACTCATCATGTAGGACAGTAAGATCTAGATCCGCATGCGCTTGAAACAGTGGACGGAAGGGTAAAGCAAGGAGCGGCTTGTATGCCACTGTTGGATACGGCTGGTACGACTGCAACGTTTCAAAGGCATGTGTCCCTAAACACATGTTAAATGGGGTAAACCCATAACCATGAAACAAAATATTCATTTGCATGCTTTTCCGTCATTCACACCCCACGACCGGTTTTCGTGCTGTTTGCACTCATCAGGTAGGGACAGTAAGATCAGGATCTGCATGCGCTTGAAACAGTGGAAGAATGGTAAACAAGGAGGCGCTTGTAAATGCCACTGTTGGATAAGGCTGGTAACGACAATCCTTTCAAAGCATGTGTCCAAACACATGTTAAATGGGGTTAAACCCATAACCATGAAACAAAATATTCATTTGCATGCTTTTCCGTCCTTCACACCCCACGACCGGTTTCGTGCTGTTTGCACTCATCAGGTAGGGACAGTAAGATCAGGATCCGCATGCGCTTGAAACAGTGGAAGAATGGTAAACAAGGGGCGCTTGTATGCCACTGTTGGATAAGGCTGGTACGACCAACCTGTTCAAAGCATGTGTCCAAACACATGTTAAATGGGGTAAAACCCATAACCATGAAACAAAATATCATTTGCATGCTTTTTCGTCATTCACACCCCACGACCGGTTTCGTGCTGTTTGCACTCATCAGGTAGGGACAGTAAGATCAGGATCCGCATGCGCTTGAAACAGTGGAAGAATGGTAGGCAAGGAGCGCTTGTATGCCAATGTTGGATAAGGCTGGTACGACCAACATGTTCAAAGCATGTGTCCAAACACATGTTAAATGGGGTTAAACCCATAACCATGAAACAAAATATTCATTTGCATGCTTTTCCGTCATTCACACCCCACGACCGGTTTCGTGCTGTTTGCACTCATCAGGTAGGGACCGTAAGATCAGGATCCGCATGCGCTTGAAACAGTGGAAGAATGGTAAACAAGGAGCGCTTGTATGCCCCTGTTGGATACGGCTGGTAGACCAACCTGTTCAAGCAGGTGTCCCACACATGTTAATGGGGGGGTGTAAACCACATAAAACCATGAACAAAATATTCATTGCATGCTTTTCCGTCATTCACACCCCACGACCGGTTTCGTGCTGTTTGCACTTATCAGGTAGGGACAGTAAGATCAGGATCCGCATGCGCTTGAAACAGTGGAAGAATGGTAAACAAGGAGCGCTTGTATGCCACTGTTGGATAATGCTGGTACGACCAACCTGTTCAAAGCATGTGTCCAAACACATGTTAAATGGGGTTAAACCCATAACCATGAAACAAAATATTCATTTGCATGCTTTTCCGTCATTCACACCCCACGACCGTTTTCGTGCTGTTTGCACTCATCAGGTAGGGACAGTAAGATCATGATCCGCATGCGCTTGAAACAGTGGAGGAATGGTAAACAAGGAGCGCTTGTATGCCACTGTTGGATAAGGCTCGTACGACGAACCTGTTCAAAGCATGTGTCAAACACATGTTAAATGGAGTTAAACCCATAACCATGAAACAAAATATTCATTTGCATGCTTTTCCGTCATTCACACCCCACGACCGGTTTCGTGCTGTTTGCACTCATCAGGTAGGGACAGTAAGATCAGGATCCGCATGCGCATGCGAATTAATTGTATCGCTGAAAATTCGTGTACTAGAATAAAGCCATTTTTCTCTCTCTCTCTCATCCATGGTTGACATCGACACAAGGAGGCCAAGAACAACTACTACTATGTTCAATCGAATGCAGGGAGTGCTCACCGCCCGCTTCAAGCTGGGCAGCCCCCAGTCAATAAGGTGCCGTCTCGCCATGGTCTGCAATCCCCATTGAGTGCATGTCGATTAGGAATCAACCGACAAGCAGACTGTATTTTTCCGCACCAGCGAATCGAAATTATAACCACGCAACTGTCCTCGAAAACGTGCCACAAAGAAACTCTGTAGTGGTATTGAGTGATTTCAATGCAAGAGTTGGTGCAGATTACGAGTCTTGGCAAAACTGTCTCGGGGGTTCGGTGTAGGTAAAACCAATGAAAATGGACAACGCCTTTTAGAATTATGCACACAGTTCAGTTTTCGTGTTAGTAACACTTTCTATCAAACAAAACCACAGCATAAGGTCTCTTGGAAACATCTTCGCTCTAAGCATTGGCATTAGCTTGATCTTATTCTTGTTAGGCGCACTAATATAGGAAGCGTACTTCTCACTAGATCATATCACAGCGCAGACTGTGGCACTGATCATTCACCGCACCAAATAGTATGCTAAACCTAGGATAGACGTCACTCGCGTGTGCGAACCTAATCTAACTTCGCAATTCGCAGAAGCCTTCACAGCAGAGTTCAACAAGACAGCCATACTCGAGTCTGCTTCCGAAAACCGGGAATCGAGAAAAAGCTGCATATGCCGGGTCGCACTTTCTACTTTCGGTCCGAAGAAAGCTCGAACGAGCGACTGGTTCGAAGCAAAAGCTTACGAGATGACTGCTGTGTTCGATGAGAAACGCTCAGCATTCTTGAGGTTCAAAGGTATGCCAACAGATGAAAACTTACGACTTTTAGGAGCAGCTAAAATATGGTTCAACAGACTGAAAGGCGATGTGCAAATGACTACTGGACAGAAATTAGCCTTAGTTTCCAAAAAGCTGCGGATACTGGAAATTTTCACGGCATGTACGATCAGTTCAAGAGAGCCGTTGGTCCAAACAAACTTGAAACAGCTCCCATTAAGTCTGCATCTTGTCACCCGATTGTGGAGAAAACTCAGCAGATGGAAAGATGGGTAGAGCACTTCTCCTCTATCTACTCTAGGGACAGTACGGTTTTACCACATGTTTTTGAAAATGTCGAGCGGTTGCCGACTATTGAATACCTAGATACTCCCCCTACTCTTGATGAGCTCAATATAGCAATCGACAGCTTATCGAATGGGAAGGCCCCTGGTGACGACGATATTCCATCTGAGCTCATCAAATGCTGTAGAGCAGCATTATTACAACCGATTCACCATTTGCTTCTTCAGTGCTGGCAGGAGGAGTGTGTCCCACAAGAGATGCGAGACGCAAAGATCATCACGCTAATCAAGAATAAAGGAGATAGAGGCGACTGCAAAAATTACAGAGGAATCTCCCTTCTAAATGTTGTAGGCAAATTGTTTGCTAAAGTCTAACAGATCCGGCTGCACATTTTAGCTGATAGAATTTACTCCGAATCTCAATGTGGGTTCCGCAAGGGAAGATCAACCGTTGACATGATCTTCTCTCTGAGACAACTTCAAGAAAAGTGTCGGGAACAGCGTAAGCAGTTATACGCTGGTTTCATTGATTTAACTAAGGCATTCGACTACGTCAGCAGGGAAGATCTTTTCAAAATGCTTGATATGATAGGCTGCCCCCCAAGGCTGCTCAAACTCGTTATTTAATTCCACTCAGGCATGAAAGGCTCAGTCCATTTTAACGGTTGCAGTTCAGAAGCTTTTGAGATTTGCCGGGGCGTCAACAAGGGTGTATTGTCTGTGACGTGAGTTACGCGTAGTCCACCCGTTTATTATTTCGATAAATACAAAACAACGATTGGGATATTCTACGGTACTGTAATTAACAACAATTACAACAAAAATAACTATACAAACCTTAGTTGTATAGGAAAGTCACAGCAACAACAGAGCCAAATACTCCAGAATCAAATTCAATTCAAACAAAAGACGACCTGATATAAAAATAAGAGTAATCGATTTACCAAAATGTCGTCCAAACTTTCTGTGACAAGCAAAAATGACACTCAAAATAGCGTCCAAATTCAAGCAAAATACTGAAGCCCAAAATGGCAACCAAATTCCGCAACAATGACCGACAATGGCAGAAACAATAAATTAAAACAAACATTTGACCGAAGTCGTGTAAAGAAAAGATTTACAATAACAGAAATGATTACAAAAAGAAAAGTTTTATATCAAAATACTGTAGGAAAATTAAACACAAGCAAAATCTATTTCACAAAATTCAGGTTTTGTAACTAGGTTCAAAATAAAAGAAATGTTGAAGGGAAAGGAAGAATTTCAAACTACTTTGAACCTTACACCTCCGTCCAAATTCTTTCTAGGGCCTAACTGTACAACGATTGTTCGTCGAATACCCTAATGAATGCAGAGCAGCAAATGACTTTATTTAGTGGCGAGTCACTTCCGCCACATTACATCACCATCATTGGATATTAGTAGCTTTTTATAGAGAATGCGGTTGCAAGCCGCAGACTCACCACATACTCCGGTGATGCTTCTTGCCTTATAAAGAAGAGTTGTCCTGATCCTTACCCAAGTCACCCACCTCTTGGGACCCTTCTAACAAACATACTTTCCGAATATCACGCCGGATCACGTCATCCCTTGTTCGTATGCTGACCGTTCGTACCAAACCATCATCAATCACTTCCGCTGTCTCAATAATACCAAGCGGCCACGACATTTTCGACAATTCTTCAGACACAACTACATCACCGGGAATCAAATTGTGACGTGTGTTGATCCATCGTTGTCGTTTTTGTGTTTGTGCGGTGAGAACACTTACATGATCAACACCCATCCAAGTAACGTCTTCGTAGCGAATGGCTGCTTTCGACCACTTACACGTTGTTCAAGCACCCAATGCGCTTCCGGTAGGTTACAGCCAATAAGCAAAGTTATTTCTCTTCCCACATTCTCTGAAAACTTCAGATCTTTCAAATGTGCATACCTCGTGCTGATCATATTTGGAGATTTCATCACTGCTTCAGGTAACTTTGAAACCGTGTAAGCTTCGGCAACATGAATTGTTTCACCACTGTCTACCGAATGCACATCGAAACTTAACAACGAACTTTTCAACTTTCGATGTAGACCAAGTGTTGCTATCGACACATCAACTGGCGCACTAGGCATACAAAATTTCTCAACAAAACACTGCGAGATCAAAGTTGTATCAGAGCCATTATCAAGTAAAGCCACGGCTGGAACAAGTCCAACTGGCGTGTCAATGTTCACTGTCAGGTAGCCTAAGCTTACTGCTGTACTGAGAGCAGTAACACTGCAGTTTATACTTTTCAGTTGCTCATTAGGACGATCATAATGCAGCGAAGAATGGTGTCGTCTACTACAACCTTCAACGGAACAAGTATTCGTAATCTTGCAATCGAATGCTCTGTGAGACCGGCATAACCAAACGTAACATATTCCATGCTGCTTAGGCATATTCCATCTGGCTTTTACGTCAGCCTCCTGATAAACAGGACAATCTTCTATCTTATGAGGTCCTCTATACTGAAAGCATTCAACCAGCATTGGCCTCGGTTCCCTTGTAGTCATTAAAACCCTCCTTTCTTCTGGCATTCTTGGTTTATCCGATGGATTTGAAGAGACAGATGTGCTATCTATTAGCATGCCAAATCTGCTCCTGGCAATTCTTGCTCTCCGAGATACGAACTCGGTCAGACTGGCAAAATCAACTTCTGACCCGTCAGCAAGCATTGTATCCGCTGCGTCAGCTCACTGCTGTTGTAACGCAACAGGGAAGCATTTCACTAATCCTTCCAAAGTTGTGACTGAATTAAATCAGCGTCACACTTCATTTGCTTCAATGTGATTTGGCAATTTTTCATTTTTATGGCCAAATCAGACAAACCATCGACTTTGTTGGAAAGTCTTCTAGCTTCATCAAGCAACTCCTCTAATGTTGACCTGGCAATTACATGTGGTAGTCCAAACAAATCTTTCAAAATCATCTTTGCCCGCGTATAACCCTCAGTGGATTGTAGCATGGCACGTGCATCAATTGCTTTTCGAGCCTTGCCCCGACAATAATACATCAAATACAACAGTCGCTGGCCTGGATCCATAAGCCTCGACTCATTGTAACATCCAAACTGTTTCAGGAACTTCCAATATTCTATCGGATTACCGTCGAAGTAGGATAATTCTACTTTAGGCAATCCCATACTCATGTTCATCGCTGGTTGCAAATAGTTTACCGCCGAGTCGAACCCTTCAGTTTTGCTACTTGTACCGGCGAGCAAGTTTACTTCTTCAGCGACTCCTCGTCGTTCCTTCGTCAAGCGCTCTATCGTTGATCTAGCAGCATCTAAATCGCGCTTTAATTGCAACACCAGTTGAGAACTCGCAATGCTATCTCTATCATCATCGTTTTCCTTAGAAGCTATCTTAGGCATACTAGATGAAATATACAATGTTCCAAAACGACAAAAATAAATGAAAAGGGGACGTCACCAACGTTGTGAACAGGGATTGACTGTCAAATGTTCAATGTCACGACGATCGGGGAGTTCTTCGCCGATTTTGCTCATTATAGCTTCAATTGGACGAACCAAAATGCGTATTTTCTCCGGTTGAGACAAATACTGTACCAGTCAGAAGACAAGTTGTGATGCGAATCCAATTGAAACGATTCAACTTGAGCACAGAAAACGAATTGATGCAATTCACGAATTGAGAAGAATCAAATTCCCAATTAAGTACTCCCAAAATTAAGTCCTCCCAAAGGGTGTTTTCTTGCTCCCACGCTGTTTGGTATTTTCTTTGCTCTGCTTCCGAAGCACGCTTCCAGGACGAGGATAGAACGTATTTACCTAAGCACGCGAAGTGATGGCAACCGGAAACGCTCTCGCGATTTATAGCACCAAATTCTTCGTACCAAAAGGTTTATTGAAACGTTGTGAGTATTTAAGCGATTCAGGGTTCTAACATCTTTGAGTAATTTCGCTAAATCCAGATATTGTCATATTCGATGCCATTAATCCCGATGGCCTCTGGTTATGTCATTGCGAGTTATGTGAACCGCTTAACAGCCAGTTTAGCTACTTGCTACTCGAGGGATGCTAACCAAGCTTGGAACTTCGCGTGATTAAACCTAGCTTAAAAGGCGGCTGCCAATCTGACACTGGAAATTATTGTCCTGTCAAACTATTGCCTGTTACTGGTGAGTTCTACTCAAGAAACGTACGCCATATTGTGATGATGTGTGCTTCATTCACTATGTTGTCAACATTTTATGGTTCAATCTTATCAGCCAAGAAAACTTTCATTTTCAAAATTTTCATTAAAACGGGATTAAGGCAAAACTTAGCAGTACTCACCTGTTTTTCAATCAACGAAATGTTTTCCGGCGTTTCACGCAGGATAAGAGATGCATGCTAAGAGCTACACCTAGTTGCCTGAGCATATATGAGACGCGAGATATAAATGCATGTTTCAAAATTGGTAGCTTATCCACAAAACCTATCCAGTTATGACAAAATTGGATGCATTGAACAGATTTATAATTATTGAAATGTATAATGAAGTGAAGCGAGAAAACTATCGGAAAATGCAAACCGTACTTGCACATTTAATCAGAGCCCAAAAACTACTATGGTTCTTGTTGCACATGCAGAGTTTAATCATTTGCACACCGAGAGAAATGGAGCGTAAAGTAGGGCAAAAATTTAATCCGAGGCTAAACGTTTAATCAGAGCACAAAAACAACTGATGTTGCTAGAGCACGTGCAGAGTTTAAAAGTATGAAGTATGAAGTATGAAGTTGCTGAAGTGTGAGAGATTTGGGTAACATCATACTGTTATGGAATGTATTCTTTCAATTCAACGGTTGGTGGTGCGTGTACATCAGTCTTGAATAAATCCCTGCATCATGTAGTACGACATCTGATTGCGTCATGGCCACCATAACTCACAGGGATCTTGCCATTTTCGTAATGCTGCATCGCAGAGGAACAAAAATCTTAACGACCTCTGAAACTCACCGGAGTGTCCCGGATGGTATAGATAATGAAATATAGATTTCTATCCGGTTTATTCATTAAGTTTTCGGAGCTGTAAATTGCTAGGTTCTTCGTTAGCAAGCAACTATCAACCAAGTCGATCCCAAATATCACTGTCCACCAACGTTGTTGTTGTTGGCCTCATTCGTTAGATGTCGTCCATGGATGAACATTACAATCGCATGACATTTATCATGTCATTTATCGGTCACGTTGTTGCCAGCGGCCTCTAAAGTTCATGAACGATTTGTAGCAGACGAACTTATCAAACACATGAAACAAAATAAGCTTCTTTCTATCGCACCGCACGGATTTTGGGCAAGACCATTCTGTCTCACCAATATTCTATTAATTCTTGATAATTGGACTCGAGTCGTGGACGATGGATACCCTATCCATGCTTGTTACTTGGTTATGTCTAAAGCTTTTGATTGTGTTAACCACAGCATACTGCTACAAAAATTGGAGCACCACGGGGTGTGCGGCAAAATACTGGCTTGGATACAGGATTACATGAGTGGTAGAGGTATCAGGGTCAGTGTTGATGGGGCACAACGTGACCGAGTCGCAGGAATCGCTGTTCGAAGCTGAGCAGAGTGGTATATACTCTGTAGTCGGGTGAGAATGGCCGCAGTTATTCCCTCATCAATAGTTCGAATAAACCGCTACCTGAAATCTCCTCACAAGGATGATCTTCGTCTTTTAAGAATAACGCCGCAATCTGCGGAGGACGTGGAAAACAAACACTCTCAAATGCTTACCTTCTTAGAGGTGCTTGAGAGACTACATGTCGTATCCATGCAGAATTACCATGGTGAGAGCGAAAGTCCTCGAAGAAATCTCGAGAAGAAAGTAATCCAAGAAGTTTTGTAATTGTAGATGCTGTCGACGTACCATCTCAAGAAAAGTCTGAGCACGAAAACAAACAGTGGAAATATCTAGCCGAAACAATTGTTATTAAAAAAATGCCATACATATGGATGTTTTTCAGGATACCGCAGTCTGCCAACTATAAAAGGCAAGGTCCTTGCCCCTTGAAGTTAACATTCTTCCCAACCGAAAAGACCGATAATATCAAACATGAATGGAAAGCTAATAGAAAAACCTACCACAAAACGTCATGTTGAGCTTGCCCAAGGTAAGAGCCGGAAGCAAGCAAACGGATAGTAGCGACCCTACAACGACTAGTGATGAGGTTCAACATGAATGTCATGCGATAGCTTCAAAATACTTGAGTATTCCGACTCTAACCGATCGGCCTTCTGATAACTTTCCATGATTTGAACACCACAAACTTTATAAGATGTTTATATAAAAATGTACAAAGCCTTCCAAACAAATTAGCTGAGTTAACTGATATAGGTTCTCGCTACTCACCTGACATTATCACCATTACAGTAACATGGTATTCTTCCCAATTGATTAAAACGGAGATATCAATTCTGAATATGAATTGCATAAGGAACGACCGAGAAAGATGTGGTGGTGTTGCTCTTTATAAGCATAATCGTCTCCAGTGCCCATCAATAGACAACACAGAATTCACGTTTGAGGATACAATTTGGTGTTCTTTAACGCTGATGTCTGGTGAAGTTTGCATTATTAGTGTGGTCCACCGGGCTCATTCATCTACGGAATCGTACAACGAAAGGTTGATCCAAGTGATTCAGCGCTTGACTCGCACACAATAAGCAACGACAATTATTATGGGTGATTTCAATCTGTCCACCGTTTATCTCGGGGACGATCACTCCCCACAAACGCTAGAATACCGATTAAGAGAAGTACTAGATTCAGTTCCGTATAACAACCATGTTCACGAATGCACCAGGAGGAGAGGTTCTGACCGATCCTCTGTCTTGGATTTGATGTTACCATCGGAAGAAAAATCTATCGAAGCGATCGAATTTCATGCTACGCTGGGTCTTAGTGACCATTCAGTGTGTGTCTTTGACTATGTTTGCAGTATTGAGCAATCTCTTGCTCCGAATGGGGTGGTTTGGCGGGTAGATAAATTGGCCATGAGTAAATCCCTCGCGCAGATTCCGCATTTTCAGACGCACAAGATAAGCCTGACTCGCAATGGAACAAACTTGTAGGTTTTCTGAAACTGAAGATAGAAGAGAACTCACAGTATCTTCAGGAAATGTGAGTACATTAACTTCTTTTTGTTGTCCGCATCAGAACAAAAAAGTGGATAGCACTGAAGCAAGCAGCGTGGGTAAAGCATAAAGTGAACAATACTTCTACCTCTTGGCAGCATCTCCGTATGTTACGCAAGAAAGTGACTGCATTTAGAATAAGACGACTGGACGAAGGAGTTGGATAGAAGTTCTTGCATCCACGTCTGTTACCTAGACATTTTGAAAGCTTTTGACAGAGTCAATCATCATTTGCTATTTGCAAAACTGATGCGTTTAGGGATATGTGAACCACTCCTCCCATGTTTGCGCGACTATCTGTCAGATCGCGACGCCCGAGTTAATTTTAAAGGAGTGCTATCCCAAACGTTCAAAACCACCAGTGGAGTCACACAAGGATCTGTGCTATGCCCACTCGACTTTCTGTGGTACATAAACGATTTGCCCTCCCCCTCATATCGTCCAAAATGGTCTTGTTCGCGGATTATATGAAAATTTGGACGCCAATTAGTTCTGCAGAGAATTATGAGAAAAAAACCGAATGGATTTGGATAGCGTGTCGAATTGAGCGGCCATGAATGACATGTCATTCAACATACAGAAATGTAAGATGCTACATCTTTTAGCAATAATGTTCATTGAACATACCGGTTGGCAACTGAAAACATAGCATGAAGCTCGTTAGAAAAAAACAAAGAGTGTGGATTAGCGGAAACCTGAAGTGTACAGTTCACTGCCAGTACATATCGACGGGCCAACCGATTGTTAGGTTTCTTTCGAAGAATATTTGAAGATTCTCTATGGTAACGTTACTGAGAATAATAAATGTCCACCTTCGCCCTACGATGGAGTATGCGGTAGAGGACTGGGATGCTTGGCTGCGCAAATATATTGCTCTCGTTGATATAATTTATCATAGAGCAACAATGACATTGATGAATCTTCGCAATGTTCCGTGTACCGAACGATTGCGACCTCTGAGTCTATGCGACTTTACTCAAAGGAGGATACGACGCGATATTATTCTGACCTATGGAATTGTGTCTACCGAAGGACATCCATTAAAGCACTTGCTTGATGTGTGCGATGGAAAAGTGACACGCGGATATACCTCATCCCTTTACGTTCCAAGTTCCCGTATTGATTGTCGGCGTCATTTTTTCGATGAACGAGCTATATTTCCTTGGACTTCCCTACCCCACCATGTAGCAGACTCTCCTCGCCTGGCTATTTGTAAAGCGAAATTGGACTTGCACTAGCAAACGAACATCATTCGTGGGCCTTAAATTTGATGTTCTCTATTGCTATTTTGCTAATGTAATTTTCATGTATTTATTCATACAGTAACCCTGTGGTGTTGTGAAGTAATAACTTTTTTAACCATAAATCCTTGAATCCTTGTATGTTTTTGAAGATTTTGGCAATATTATATTGTGCGTACGCTAGTTCCGACTTTGATGTCGTACGCAAAAATGATTTTGCTGCGTACTATTTCAGTGATATCGTCCCGAGAGACCAGTAAGAGCAAAGGCCCTAAGACTAAGCATTGAGTCTCGCCACGTTTTACTTTTACTGGGTTTGATAGCAATCCATCCACTCTAACCTCAACTCTACCAATAAAGTAATCCTATTATAATTTAACCAAAGAATCAGAGTCACGATCTCCCAGCATGTTGACATTTGGATGTCACGGTATATAGGCATTTTGTTCATCAACCTGCAGCGTATCCTCATCCTCTCGTTACATACGATTTGTCCCGATACACTGAATGACAACCACTCAAATCAGCTAGCCTTGCTTTTTCACCGAAAAATTATCCACCTGTCAGTCAATTTTTCACTCCGCGTCAGGCTTTCATAGTTCAAGTCGTCAGTTGATGATTAACAGATTCATGTAGCACATCTTTTCTCTCGTGCAAACATAATATTGCGATGGCTTTATAAAACACCTGCAAGCATTCAACAAAATACACCATGGACGTTGGAACCTGAACGTGTGTTTGAAACTTGCATATTATTTGCTCATATTGTGACTGAAAAACGTTACTACTGGGAATGGTATTATTTATTCATTTTAAACGATTTTCCAACAATTAGCAAAGTGTAATCCACTCCGCTGAAAGAAAGCAGCACGACAGAAAATTAAATTCCATCAGGTCTTCGTTGACCGATATTCAATTCGATTAGAGTGAAAGTATAATGCTGCTCCCATCCCCGCACTTGCACACCAGAAGCGGTTTATTCATAGATTTATTCATAGATTATATGCAGGTAAAAAGCTATGCTTTACAAGACCCAAAAAATATACATCGGGTCGGATGGTAAAAATATCAAAATATTGTTAGATTATTGTCGAACATGAAAAACATACTTTTCCATGTGGATATCTAGTGATTTTTTGTAAAATTCAACAGTTCCAGATTGTACCACACGAGTAGGTAAACTGTTCCACAGTTGCACATTGCGAACGGAAAATGCATATTTGCGGCAGTTCAACCTGCTGTGCTGTTGGTAAAGTTTCGATTGGTGACCTCGCAGATGTGTGTTATCGGAAAGGTGAAACAAACTACCGCAAGGATGATTTGTCCAAATGAAAATTAGTGCTCCTGGTTTCCGTCTGTATTCAGCCGAATGCAAATTCAATAGTTTAAGTCGCGTTTCGTATGGATAATTTGATAGTCCCTGGACGAGTTTTGTCGCTCTGCGCTGTGGAGTTTCTAATAGCAGAATATCTTTTTCAACCAAGGATCTCATGCCGGTATAGCATATTCAACATGAGGACGGATGTACGTTGCAATCAATTTGCAGGCAATATTGGGGTCAAACGAACCTAGGACTCTTCTAAGGAGACCCGACTTGTTTTAGGCTTTGCAGGCAGCCAGTCGACATTGAATTGAGTTTCCTAAGTCTGATTGGATAATCACACCTAAATCTCTTTCGGCGGAGGAGGGTTTAATAACAGTGCGACCACGATAATATTCTTTGCTGGACTTCCTGTTTAGAGACAATAGGCTGAATTTCGAAGCATTCAGGCGCATTTCTTTGTCTAGGGACCAAGTGTGAATCATATCAAAATCCCGTTGCAGGTTCTGCGTGTCGTCTGTGGAGTTTATCTTGCGAAAAAGCTTTGCGTCATCAGCGAAAATAAGCACCGATGACGCAAAGCTTTGTCGCAAGATAAACTACACTGACGACACGCAGCTAGATATATTAAGATTGGGATCAGTGCGCATTGAAAGAAATTTCAATGTTCTAAAAATAATGTAGATTCAAATAAAACATGGAAAATATTGTGAATGTGCGAGGTGCATGAGACATGCGTGCAAAACTCAATATTTCGAATAAAAAGCACAACTCCACCCACCGGCACAACACATGAACATGATTCGCCGGAAAGATATAGAGCGACAATTACGAACTCGGGTTTCATGATGATAGAACAGTTACAGCAAAAAGATCTTCGAAAGCATACAATGATGGAGGACGTGTTCCGTAGTCAAACAATATGCAATTCATCAATATCGGTTAAATAAGCCATGCGGGGCAAATGCATAAAGTTTACGTGGTTGTTGGCCTACTTCTCTCGATATTAACCATGGATGTACTTCATAATCCTAGGAATTTTCGTGTTCTACAGCGTTTTGACGACTAAACAGTCCGATTTGAGCGTAACAATATCTCCGCAGCGCATGGATTGATAGTCAGAACTCGGTATTAGGGCGTCAGTTGCACGCAGGCGGTGTGATCTGCGTTCAGCAGCCAAGAATAAAGTGTACATATTGGCCTGAAATCTAGTGACAAATTTGTTTGAAGTGACATCCGATTGGGACTGGATTAATGGCGGGTGTTTTGATTGTTTGTTTTGCGTATTTGAGATGTGTTTATATGTTGAGACATCGTCATGAAGTTTCTTGGGGATAGTGTACAATCGATGTCCCCAGCACCACTTGGTGTTTGTTCGAGTACACCTCTCTAGCCTTTGCACAGCCAAGTACAACCTACAAGGCAGCAGGGAGTTGGCAGATAGACGCGCTGTGCGCCAGTTATCTACCTACGGGGCTTCTCTCCGGATTTTCCCTCTGGGTTTTCTCCCTAAGCCTTTCCCGCAATCGGGTGACCCACAAGGCAGTGGGGGTTTGGAGTCAGGGTTTTCCTTCCCATAGATGGATTGCCAGTAGCTGACGAGCTCCATCTGCCCGGAGCAAACAGGTTTTAAGGCGCCAGTCACCGGCCTTCGCGCCTTCTCCTGTCACTGAGAGCAGTTTCGCCGGGCTTGTGAAAGCCATTCATGCAGGCCAGGAGTTGGACTTGGTTGTTTGAATCTATTTGAGACGCACGCTACGTGGGAGCATTTAATTGATAGTAGGTGGCTTATTCCTACTATCACCCGCGGCTGTGACAAGCTTTGGAACCAACGCGTGTTTATCAAGCAGCGATCCGCCCTGTACTGCTTTACGGATGCAAGACATGGCCTTTAAGGTCACAGGATGTACGCACATTAGATGTGTTCGACTATTAGTGCCTCAGAGCAATCTTGGGCATCCGATATACGGACCGAGTATCTAACGCAGCAGTACAAGTGCGTTGCAGCGGACTATCTCCACGTTCCGCTCACATACAACGGCGAAGGCTGCAATGGTTTGGCCACGCCCTCCGAAAGACAGACACAGCACTTCCAAAACTCGTCCTCGACCCCAAACCCGTTCGCACCTGGCGTCGGCGGCAAGGTGGTCAAGTGAAAACCTGGCTGTCAACTGTGAAAGAGGATGTAGACACCCTGGGTCTGCGTACCGACTACGAAGTTCGCAGGTGGGAACGAGATTGGATCACGATCTGCAACGATCACGCCTCCGACCGACGTGCTCAGGCTGGTGCGATCCGAGACATCAATGAAGCCGGCTAATCCCCCCGTGAAGCCAGCCGCACAAAAGTAAGTAAAAAAAGTAAGTATTTGTGATGGGTGCGTGCTTTATTATTTGTCCTGTGCTAAATAAACGCGTTTGTACATTCGGCTTATTTTTGTTGTCGGTGAACGCTATTATATCTTGACAGGATGAACTCATGGATGAAGCAATAAACAATCGGTGTGTATGCTTGGAACGCGGGGAGATATCTTCTTCGTTTGGTTGATCTGATTTCAGAAACACGAAAGCAAATTGAACAGGCAATCAATCAGCATTGAACCACCTAGTGATCACAATATTCAAGTGAAACATGTCTGTAACGGTTGTCTCTTCAATCTGATTTGTCAACAAATCTTGTATCAGAGGGTACGTTTTAGGACCTCACCTCAATAGGTGCGTTAAATCAAACTTAAAAATAGCATATCCTTCGAATGCATATGACGTTGCCCACCACTTACTCCTTCGTAGGCTGACCTCGCTCGTACCGTTAACGATCTGCTTTCTGCTTTTGTATCGTGGCGGAGAGTGGTGTTCCGTATATATTTCCAAAGCTCAAGGTAATCACTCATCGCATCTGAATTTCGTACATCCGCAATATGACATGCATTGGGTGCATCGCAAGACGGATATAAGCATTCTTCCAAGGTGATCTTATGCTTGCATGCA
>JACCGJ010023219.1:0-34552 GCA_013407085.1 Atriophallophorus winterbourni
TAGCGTTTTAAAGAGCATTGCACAATTCCGTGATATTTCCCTGGTATCACATTTTAATACAGCTTGAAACAGATAGTCAAACAAGATGGCAGCATAATCACTTAACCCCAGTCAACTTTCGTATACAACGTTACCAATATCGTGTTTAGCTCTTGTCAGAACAACATGTAGTATTGAAGGTGAGTTTAATTATCCTCAGTTTGTATAGATTTGGTGAAGTAAGTTTACGTTTTAGCCGTATCAATGATAACATTTCAATCGGTTTCAAGTCCATGCTGCTGCACAAATTTCAAATTTCTTCTTTATCGTCTTTAAGCTGTCCCCAAGTAAGATGGCACTCAGTTCCAGTACATATTTTCAAATAATGTCTAGTTTACGGTGTGACTGTGCAGCGTGTGCTTGTCGCATTCGCTGAATACTGGTCTCAGAAATAGTGTTTGTACCGAGTTGTTGGAAGGGCGTTTGACGGATTATGGAGTGTTACAGGATTAGTTACACCTTTCCTGTAAGACCTACGCTTCGCGTCGTTGAGGCCTTGTTTTGAGATGCCTACATTGCTTCCTCACAAGCAATGACACTAATGTAGTTTCTATTCGTCTACGGTTTGTCTCTACCACGAATAATTACACTGTTATATAGGGCTCGTACAACGAACCACGATGTTCAGACACAGAATCACAAAGTGATTCTTGGTCAAAGCACTCAAGGCGCTTATGGATGACCAAAGTAATGTAAGGGATGGGGATGTGAGCAACACATAATAAAAGTTACTTATTCCGATGAAAAAGATGTCACAATTCACGTGAACAACTTTTAACTTGATGCGATTTGGGACTTACCAAATTTTGGAAAAGTTTGCACTTTGCAAGGGTCGTCGTCACGTTGTTGGCCATCGTTATAATTTACGAGAGTCAGTTGGCGGCGCGGCCGTATATCGATCGGTGGTTGTCGGTATGAGGGATACGAATCGATGCTCTCCAACCGAAAATGAAAAGCGGACAATTTTATGTAAAGCGGTGCAGTTGTGCGAGTTTGACCTGAAAAATTTGAAGTATAATATTGGTACTACTAACCGAAAATGAGAACATAAATCGAATTCTCCACAAAATGGTGAACTACAAACTGTGGTCAAAATACTTCAGCGTCAACTAACATTATATCAATTGGATTAACCTAAAAATAGACGACGTGACGTGATGTGCGGACAAATAAATTTGTGCTCTCATACTTTTTTGGGCGGTTCATAGGTAATTGAATTCCTCTCAATTTGTTGGTTTGGAATATACCCTTTTCAACTTCGAGCAAGGCGAATCCTTAAAAATCCAATTTTTCAAGTTTTAACCCAAATCTACCTACGCGTGCAATATACCTGGCGATTGAGAATATCGTTCCTGTTGGAATACTATTGAGATGATCACATCATTCCGAATCGACGGATAGTTTTTTCAACTCTGTCAGATCGAAACTCGTTGAACCTGTTATTTCACTTTTATTCAACTGGAATACTTTTTGCTGATGGGATCGCGTGACTCCGATCCATGGCATTCACTCCACAGGTAGCTATCGATCGATAAACAACTGCATCGCCAAGTGCACTGACTCACCACTCACCGGATTGTAACAATGACACGAAAGATGACCTTGATGTCCCAGACAAGGAAGGCAACACGTGATGCGCGTCAAATGTACAACAAAGGGATACGTGCTAGATCTCACGTAGTTAATTTTTTGGCTGTTTGGTTAAAGTAAATACCAACTGTGATAAAGCTCTAACGCAGGAAGTGGTATCGTTTATTAACAAAGTAGATTTCTCCGGCGTTTGCTACGTATATAGTGCATGTGGAAGTAAACATCCTACCGATACATCCACAAATCCTCCACATGAAGCAAAGCTGGAATTTCGAATAGAGATTTGGGAAAATTATCTAAAATTTGAGGAAACACTTAAACCACTTTTGGTAGATACAATTGCCAACGCAAATCAACCCCTAAATAGATGTTGCTCAAGGCGGCAAAAAGGATGAGAAAAATACGCCAGAAAGTGTTCCCTTAACAGAGTGTGGTAACTGCTTATCCTGGTGTAATATATATGGACCAAGTGAACCCTGTTTACCGTGGTCCACATCTAATAAAATAGCAATCACATTAGCCAGGATTCCTCACCGTCTTGTTGGCAGACCCGAGCAACCCCAAACGCAACACTACCGCTCTCAGTGTAATCTACACAAATGTATCGGAGTCGACAGACACATTTTTCAGCAAGACAAGCATATGTGCTTAAGGAATGGACTAAACTCTCTATACACAAATGCTCTTGAAAGCTTTAGTACCTACATCGATGACGCGCTTAACTCGACATAAAAGCATCCCACACTTACACCGACAGCGCCTATTAAAGGTGACACTGGAAACAAAATCTGACACAGAAAAAGTCAAAGTAGAATACCATTCCGAAACGTTAAAATCTCACCGGAAGCACAGGACCGGTTTCGAGGTTTTTGCCTCTCATCAGCTATGCGTATCCGCTGGACTCTTCGCGGCAATACGCCGTTGGATCAGTTGGGGCTTAGTTTAGTCCCTTCAGCTACTTATAAAAGTAGCGAGTAGACGAGAACTTCAGTTCACACAGAAAAAGTCATCCTCAATGGGATGCAAGATTCAAGGTTCAAGATTTATGGTTAAAAAAGCAAATTGCTGTACAGTACCATAGGATATAGGTTTAAAAAAATTAAAAAATCGTTACTTGTATGATTATATCCATTTTCTTCATAGGTGGAGCAAAATAATGCCCAATGGCGACACAGATTAAGGAAAAAATCTTTGGATGGACGGTAATTCCGTGCGTTAAAAATATAGACATCAATAAGTAGGGGCCAACGCAGTAGTTCTCAACATAAGGTTTCGTAACCTTTGTTTAAGAATGTGCTCGTTCGCTGAGGTAACAATATCTGTCGGCAAGCTATTCCACAAGAAGTTTACAAGAACAGCGAAGAAGTGACGACGACAATTCAATCGTGTGTGCGAGATTTGAATGGTCAAAGGGTAGCTGCGTGGGGGGACAACGGAATCAACCTTGAAGAGGTGTTTGAGAGGGTGGGATTTCGCGTAGATGATCCGATATGTCAGAGTGAGGTCGTGTAGCATACGTCTGCGCTCGAGGGTGCACAGTCCAAGTCTGGTCAGTTGCTGCTCACGCAAGCAACTGCACGCACGCTTGTAGACGGCTTCGCACTGTAGGCTGTTCTTCAAAGTGCCAGACACCAAGATTCCGAGATCTTTTTGTGATGTACTCCATTCAAGCGGGTGGCTGCCAAGTTTGTAGGTAAAGGGAAAGGGTTTTCCGACTTGCAACATTTTGCACTTTCGGAAATTAAATGGCAGTTTGTTTTGGATTGACCACTGGTGCAGCTTATTCAAATCTCCTTGCAGAACTTGACAGTCCTCGATATAGTTGACCTTCGCCCAGATTGTTACATCGTCTGCGAATAAAACAAGCTTACATGCTAGTAAGTTCGGTAGATCGTTTATAAATATGAGAAACAGTATCGGACCCAGAACCGAACCCTGGGGGACTCTGCTCGTGGCTTCAATTGTTGGAGATGTTTCACCATCTATTCTGACTTTTACTTAGCGTCCAGACAGGTAACTTGTGAACCATCTTAGTATGTTTCCGATGACACCAACATTCTGCAGCTTCTGAAGCAGTAAGGAGTGATTCACTCTGTCGAATGCTTTAGATATATCTAAGTAACCGGCATGGACGGAACCCCCTTGGTCTAGTACTTGCGTCCAGTAATTTAGAGTCGTGAGCAAGTTAGACAGGCATGAATATGTTTTCCTAAATCAGTGTGTGTGAAAGTTATTAGCTGATGGTTCTCGAGATGTTCAACAAGTCGATTACACACCAGACGTTCTAAAATTTTAGAAACTGCTGAAAGAAGCGTCACAGAGCGGTAATTTGCCGGACCAGAACGACTGCCCTCTTTGTAGATTGGTGTGATCACACCGGTTTTCCATTGAGTTGGTACGGTTCCCGTATTCAATGAATGCCTGAATAGACCACATAGTGGGCCCCAAAGCTCCAGCTCGCATGACCAGAACAGCAGGTGTTATTCCATCCTCTCCTGATGATTTGCGAACGTTCAGCCCGCATAAATGCTTTCGCACAACCGTAGGACTTTCCTCGATGTTGCTAAGGCATTCGACTTGTAGTGGGCGCGGCAAAGACGTCAGCGTTGACAAGTTCTTTGGACAAAATACTTGCGCATAGAATGGTATCAGTGCATCAGCTGTATCCTTGACATTATCAGTCAGTCCGTTCTCTGTCTGGATAGGAAATACACCTGGTTTAACCTTGGTCGCGGTGTTTACGATGGTGTACAGCAACTTAGGATGTCGTTCCATCTAGTCGATCAGCTTCCAACGGTGATATTGCTTGTCTTCTCGAATTGAGGACGTCACCTTGTTACGAAAACTACGAAAGTGTTCCCAAGATGCGTCTGTTCGTGTTATTTTGTGTGCATCCCATGCGGAATTTCGCATGGCTATCCACTTCCGAGTGCGGCTTCGGAGTTTGGAGCAAAATGTTCTCGATTTCCCTTTGGAAACACAGGTAGAATTGTCGTCTAGTTTTGTACCGATATAACTTAACAGACTAGAACAATGAGTATCTACATTCGTAAGATCGAGATGTTTTTCCTCCATAATCGTAATAGCACCACGGAGGCCGAAGTAATCGACTCTCCTGATGAACTTAACGTCGCTTGACGCCCTTCTGGCGTTGCACACGAATTCGAAGGACAACACAAGATGGTCACTTAGCCCCAAAGGACTATGATACTGCATTGACTCCACTGCGGTTGCTTCGAAGGTTAAAACCAGATCTAGAATTGATGATTCATTGAGGCCCCTTTGTCGAGTGAATGGATGGATATGGTTGTATAGGGGAGTGAAAGTGAATATCTCACGGAATTTGTACTCAAAGGATTGCTGAGTATGCACACTTTTGGTGTAGAGATGTGGGAGGTTAAAATTACCCATTATTAACAATTGGCATCCTCTAAGGTTTCCAGCGTTGCGCATCATTTGTAACAACGTTTCATTGTTGGCATCTGAAGAGTTGAGCGAGCGGTAGATCACACCAAGTATACAGTTCTCTCCCGTTTCCGAGCGAAGGCTACACCACATGGTGTCCTCTAGCTCAAACCTTGTGTCAGGTACAGCTGTGCATTGAAGACGTTCGTTATAATAGAAAGCAACACCACCACCTGATCTTGAACGGTCTCGTCAAAGTAGGATCATGTTGGGAAGTGCTAGCTCGCAATCGTTCACCTGATCGTAAAACTATGTTTCAGTAACAGCAATGATGTCAGCAGAAAACTGAGAGTTAAAGTGGGATAATTCGGAGATTTTGTTCCGCAAGCACTGTGCGTTTGTGCATAGGCATTTAACAGCGGTTTTCGTGTGTAGCGAGCCTATGCGGATGATGTTTGTATGTCCCACCCACTGAGAGCCGGACCATTGCAGTTTTTTGGAACAACTTCGCAGTTTAGTCTGTCCATGTCTTCGCACGGCGTTGCTGCAGCTTGTGTTTTGGATGGAGTCTTCGGTTTGCAGAGTCTGATGTCATTGGGGATATTTTTCCTGTGTATTTTCCAATTTTGTCTGACAATGGCTGTCATAGCAGAAGTTAAGAAGTGAGTTTCAAAGGGGGTGGCCCATCGCCTTTGTAGTTTGATGACATCGGTATCCTGAAGGTATTCGCGACAACACTTTCGCGTACTCCAATCGCTTCTGCAACGTATAACCACTGTTTATAGTCGTGTTGTCGTTGTTTCGCGGCCTCTGTTGTACTGGTAGCCTCTGGAACGCCTAGAAGGATCAGACTGCGCTCATTGATTTTCTTACGGACGTCTCCACCTCCTTTTCTTTCCCACCAGGGTATATCGGCGTAGATTTGAGTATTGCACGTAGGTATGTCACGTAACAAGTAAGAATTCAAAAGAACAATCTCCATATCCCTATCACTGTTTAGTGTTACTTTCAGTAGCCGCGCTTCGCCGAAGTGTGGAGAGCTTTGGTGGCGACCCAAACGTGTAACAGCTGAAGGTTTTATCGTCTCCAACCCCATCAACGTAAAAGGTTTGGACCATTGTTCTAGGTCGTATCGTTGTCTATTCACCAGAAGTGTCTCGCTAGACTCCTGTATGTTGGTACAGATTAGAGAGAGATTTTTTGCGATCTTTGGGGCGGCAACATTAGGAGTTAAAACCGATAGTTTGAGCGGAACCTCCTTCCGAAAATGTCGCCACTCTGTCGCGATCGCCTAAGATCCGGTAGTGGAGTTGCAGATTATTTTCATGAACGTTTAGCGCAGTGTAACGTAATCAATCCTGACCTCAGCTGACCTGATACAATCTGGTGTTCAGTAACTTTAGTGAATGGAGATGAATGTACAACCGGTATCATTTACCACTCACCATCATCCGAAAGCTCATTTAATGATTAGCTAAGCGAATCCTTGCAATACATCACAAGCTGCAGAATACGCAATTGCTGATCATCGGCGATTTTAATCTCCTGCATCTGTTTTCAAGAAGTAAACAGTCACTGCATTTGAAATCGCTTCACTGCACAACGACGTTCACTAGCCAACTCACAGACGGGGTCTTGATTAACCATCAACCAACGACCTTGTATTAACGACTGGAGCAATCGCGGTAGAGGATATTCAATACATGGCACCACTATGAAAGAATGAACATGCGGTGCTTGTCTTTGATTATGTATGTAGCGCGGAACGATTGAGCGAACAGACAAAAGTCTTCCACAAAATAAAATTTCAATCCTTAAATATCAGTCTCCATGATGCGCACACTCAGAAGTTTGATTTCATGGATTTTAACATATATTTTAATAAATTTCTATATTATTTAAATTCGAAGATTCACGAAAACTTTAGTTTTATACTATACAAATGCAGCTACAACAACCAGTTTGTTATTCGGAGTAGAACTAAAAAATGGTTAGCTGTTAAGCGAGAGTCTTGGGTAACTCATAAGATGTTTGGTACGGAAACAACTTGGAAGCGATTCTGTAAGATACGGAAACACGTCACGACTCTTGGAAGAGAATATCGCATGCAATTCCAATTGAACTTGCTTAAGAGAATGAAAATGAATCCCAAGCTTCTCTACAAGATAGTAAATGAACGATCAAAGATCAAACCAGGTGTATTCTCTGTACTAGCATCTAATGGATTGACCCACACTGCCCAAGACACCGCCGATGCTTTAGCAACGTTTTATTCATTTGTCTTCAATCCCAAGCGTTGTATCCCATATCAAGTTTCACCAAGTTCAGCACATTTCGAATTACTAAGTGAGATGACTATCAACGAATACATGGTTTGGCAGGAACTTTGTCAACTAAACGAAAAGAAGTCCTCTGGCGCAGACAAAATTACCCCCGCCATACTTCGCAGTTGTCGCGTTGCTTTGACTGCTCCTCTTACTCGCATATTCAATCTCAGCTTAAATGAAGGAAAAATACCACCGCAATGGAAAGCAGGGATGATAACTCCTATTTATAATGGCGGTAGCCGTTCAGACATAGCGAACTATAGAACAGTAACGTTACTTCCGAGGGTCTCTAAATTAATGGAACGCATTGTGACTGCGCGCATAAGAGAACATTTTGAAAACCAAAATATTTTGACCGCAGCACAACAAGGTTTTCGAAGAGATCGTTGCTGTTTATCTAAACTTCTTACAACGTTCGATGATTGGACCAAGCCACTAGACGAAGGCGAGGCTGTACATGCTTGCTACATCGATATTTCCAAAGCTTTCGATAGAGTCAACCATGACATGTTAATTAAAAAGCTCGAATCTTATGGAATAACGGGAATATTGCTGAATTGGATAAGGGACTATCTTACTGATAGACACGTCCAAATTCGCGTTAGCAGCACCTTATCTAGAAAAATAGACGTCACAAGTGGAGTTCCGCAAGGCTCGGTGCTTGGACCTCTTCTATTCTTGGTGTATATGAACGCCATAGTAGAAGATATTGGATGCAACCTGATACTATTTTCCGATTATATTAAAATATGGAAACGTGTCAGGTCTGTGAATGACTGTATGGCATTACAACGGGATCTGTGCACCTTATTTCGTTGGTCCCAGTTAAATGGGTTACAATTTAACCCTGCGAAATGTAAAATGCTGCAGCTTGGAAAATCTCTGCACCACAGCTTGGCACGCAAGATCTCGTCTGGACCACTGCAGAAAAAGATCTCGGTATATGGGTTTCGTTTAACCTTAAACCTGGACATCGTTACCGGATGGTGTACAATAAAGCTTGCCGTATCTTGAGTCTTTTTAAAAGAATATTCCGGATTTTTACGCCCGAAACCCTACCCCGGGTAATTAACACGTATATACGTCCTGTTATGGAATATTCCATCCAAGCCCGGGCACCATGGCTGAGGAAAGATATCGAACTACTTGATAGGATTTATCATCGTGCTACAAAGTTGCTCTCCCGGTACAGAAATTTGCCTTTCACATAGCGAATGTTAAAACTGAACTCAGAACTCAGAACTCAGAACTCAGAAAATTGTATGGTAGAAAAAGCATTAAGCTTAACAATAACCATAGGATGACAAGGTATATGGAACATATAAAAATAAATATAAAATATAAAATATCTCAAAAATCAATAGGGACATTCGCATACCGCATGGTTCGTCATAAACTCATCGAGTTTGGAAGCGAAAACCTACACGATTTTACCGAACGACGGATTCGTGGTGACCTCATGCTGACATTCAAAATCCTGTATACTGAAAACCATCCCCTTAAACACTTGCTAAAGCCCATTGACCTTACTCGAACAAGAACACATTCAAAGGCTTTAAGCATTCCGCATTCTCGATTGGATATTCGTCGTAATTTTTTCTCGGTAAGAATTTGTTTCACTTGGAATTATTTGCCTGAAGAAATCACACATTCAGAATCTGTTGAGTTTTTCGCTTCCAAATTCGATGAGTTTATAACGAACCTTGCGGTATGTGACTGTCCCAATTGATTTTTGAGATATTTTTATATGTATTCCATATACCATGTCATCCTATGGTTATTGGTAAGTTTACTGCTTTACCTACCATAAAATTTTCCATGTTTTGAGTTCTGATCAGGTGTTCTACGCGCACCACAGGTAAAGGACACGCAATACTGATTTGCTCGATTGAGAACTAAACTCGCATTTACTGCTACCATCGTGATGTTATTGATGTATGTCTTGAGGGAAATTAATAATGTCCATCAGATTTTATCAGTGTTAAATTACATTGTACCCAATTGGATGAAAGAAAACTGAAATCAGAACACAATGGTTGTTGATGGATGTTTGACAACTGTAGTGATATTGGGCATAAATCAATTTTGCTGTCTCGATGAAGATATATGAATGACAAATCAAGCAAACAGTACAGTGTAGTCAATGCCGCATGGCGTATGGCTGCAATAGTAATAAGGACACTCAATAATGGAAATAAAGTTAGCAATGAATCGGTCATAGTAGGTTTTTGGTTACGTTTTGCTTCTGAACACAGAAGCTTCGTCAGACCAAGGGTGTCAGTACGAACAGTGTTCACCTTAAAATGGCATTCTCTTGAAAAATCCTGAGTTTTCTAAGCTAGACAGGGGTGATCCCTAATTGCTCTGTTCATCCCTAATTTTTTATTAATTGTGAAGGTCAGCGTCTGCTGACGCACTGCTTACGTAATCATGTGCGTATTAGGTTTGATTTTCGTTAATCCTTATCCGCTGCAGAACCGATTGCCACATTGTTAAGATATCCGCCCCATCCAACTTGTTCGACACATTCGCCCCAGCCTTTGCTATTTCAACAGCCTCTACGTGAAGTCTTTCCCTATAAGATTTCACACCCCGTCTTATCACTTTCACGTTATCAAGATCTACGCTGTTTGCTGTGTCTAGCACGTGTTTAGCTAGGGCAGAATCCCGAAACAGTGATTGATATTCACTGTGATTGCGGGGTCGCTTTTCCACTCGTTTCCTGTGTTAGTTTACATTAGTGCAGAGTTCTCTAGACATTTGTCCAATAAAAACACCCTAAAAGGGTATTTCAGTCCGTAGCAAAATCGCTATTCTACAAGTTTGACCGCCTCTGCAGTGATGATGCAGATAAGAGACGAGCTAATGAAGAAGTCAGTCGCCGACTTGCAAATCATGGCTACCCCAAGAGCTCATGTAAGTGCCAATAGAACCGAGTTAAACATCCGCAACCGAAAACGGAAAAGGTTTGGCGAGCTACGGTATCTCTACCGTATGTCAAAAGCGCCTCCGAAGGAATAAGTCGAATCTTGAATAACGCAGGTATTAGAGTAATATATAAGGGAGGTAGAACTCTCCGCTCCGTATTAATGCATCTCAAAGATAAGAATCCTTTAGGTTGTGTGAACAACTGCATCTACAAAATCAAATGCAAGGGTTGCGCGGGTGTTTACATTGGGCAAACGTCTAGAGATCTTTGTACTAGGGTAAACGAACACCGGAAATGAGTGGGAAAGCATTCAGCAATCACAGTGAATATCAATCAGTGATTCAGGATTCTGCTATAGCTGAACACGTGCTAGAGACGGGACACAGCGTAGATCTTGATAACGTGAAAGTGATGAGACGGGGTGTGAAATCTTATAGGTAAGGACTTCACGCCGAGGCTTTTGAAATAACAAAGGCTGGGCGAATGCGGCGAACAAGGTGGATGGGGCAGATATCTCAACAATCTGGCATTCGGTTCTGCAGCGGATAAGGATTAACGAACATAACACCTAATACGCACATGATTACGTAAGCAGTGCGTCAGCAGGCGCTGACCTTCGCAATTAATAAACAATTAGAGATGAACAGAGCAATTAGGGAGTGTGATCACTTATCTTGATCTCCCTGCCTAGCTTAGATAACTCAGGATTGGTCATTTAAACCTGAACACTGTTCTTACCGACACCCTTGGTCTGAAGAAGATTCTGTGTTCAAAAGTGAAACGTTACCAAAAACTTAGTATAACCGATTCATTGCAAACTTTATTTTCATGATTATGGACTCCCGATCGGTCTCAATTTTTTTCAAATACAATCTTAAATAATATCCGTGTCAATCGAAATGTATTTCATGGGATAAACGGTGACGGAGATAAGAATACAACAGTGATCATGTCTCTTTTATGGTTGATCCTGCATACAGCCAGCTCAAATGTGTTTCATTTGACTATATCTCAACGTACATGAGTTTTGAATATGGCTAATATCTAATCTCAAAAGTTTAATCGAAGTGAGCTCCGAATTTGTCCTCAGGAACTCAAGAAAAAACTTTGAATTTAAATTAAGAAGCCGAACTTGTAAGTGGTTAACGGTACGAAACATTGCTTGGCGACACCATCGGCAAAACCAATCATCCGAGACCTGGGAAACATTCCGTTTACTGCGGAACAAAGTAAACAAATTTGTCATCCAAGACAAGTTGTGCTTCCAAGAAGTAATATCAAGCATGATGGAGCGAAACGCCAAAATCTATATCGTATGGTTAACGATCAAGCTAAGGTGAAACCTGGAGTAGCGTCCGTGAGCACATCAGCTGGACCAACAACAACTGCAGCAGAAAATGCTGATGCTTTAGCCACGTTTTATTCATCGGTATTCAACCCGATAGAACATGCAATAAACAGCCCAAATCCAACACTTTCAAACACGGTTGCCCTAAGTGAAATAAGTGTCACTGGGAAACGCGTCCACCAAGGTTTATTTAATCTTAAAACCGGAAAGTCTCCTGGGGCCGACGAAATAACCCCGAAAATATTGAAGCAATTTGCGAGTTTGCTATACAAACCACTCACTTATTTGTTCGAGCAAACTCTGGCAAGCGGAGTGATTCCTACAGATTCGAAACGAGGAATAATTTCTCCAATTTACAAAAGTGGAAATCGCTCCGATGTTTCCAAATACTGATTCAGACGAAATTATCCCTGTTTGTCTAATTTACTGGTAACGCTAGATGATTGGACAAAATCGGTAGATAAAGGACAAGCTATACACGCGTGCTACTTAGATATTTCAAAAGCATTCGATCGTGTTGACCATTCCCTACTACTGCAGAAACTTGAAAGGCTTGGTATCACTGGAGAGTTGCTGAATTGTCTAAATGACTACCTAACAAATCGCACTAACCAGGTACGTGTAGATGGTGCATTATCCAAACCAATTGCAGCAACTAGCGGAGTTCCCCAAGGCTCAGTCCTTGGTCCGATCCTCTTTCTGGTCTATGTCAATGAAATACCGGAAATGGTTCGATGTAAAATTTCGTTATTTGCGGACGCCATAAAGATTTGGCGCAGCATTCGTAGTCCAGAAGACTGTCTGCTATTACAAAAGGATCTTGATACGCTTCACAGCTGGTTGTTGAAGAACAAACGGCCACTTAAGTTCAACAAATGCAAGATCATTAATGTGGAGAATCAAGTAGAGTTCATATACCATTTAGGTTCACATGCCCTTGAAATTGCAGTGAAGAAAAAGAGTTGGGTATGTGGGTATGCTCCAGTTTAAAAAACTCACTTCAAACTAACACTGTCTTTAAAAAAGCAACACATGTCCTAAGTATACTCAAACGGGTATTTGGGAAATTTTCTCCCAAGATATTCCCAAGGATCATGAATACATACTTGACACCAATCATGAAATATGGTGTGAAGTTATGGTCTACGTGGCTCAAGAGGGATGTGGAACGTATGCAGCGAATCTATCACCGCTCAACAAAACTAGTTCTCAGCATCCGAAACAAGCCTTAAAACGAAAGGATAGCTCAACTGAATCTGTTTCACTTTCCCTATCGACCAACCAAAAGAGACGTTATTCTACTTTACAAAATATTCCATAACCCAAACCATCCCTTACAGGATTTATTCACGCGAATGGATACGAGAAATTATTGGACTCATGAATCTGTGCTGATAGTACATCATTCCCGTCTGAAATGTAGAAGGTATTTTATTCTGTCCGTGTCTCTTTTACTTGGAACAGTTTACCTTCTACCGTTGCTCACTCCATTAGCTTTCACGACTTTGAAACGAAATTAGACAAATTTTCATTCAATTATTCGTTTCCCGAAAATTTATACTGCCTAATCTAATTTCTTATCTCGTTTAAACACTTACATTTCAATTTTCCCCTAATAAAATAGCTAGAAAAATGATCCAACTAACTGCTATTGGTAGCGCATATGACTATTTTACCGGATTTAGTCTCTGGCATACAAAAATGCCGATACTTGAAACTGTATTAGCATATATGAAACGATGAAGATTAGAGATTTAATTTGAGGAAATCAAATTGCTGTAAATAATCGTAGGATATAAGTACAAAATTTAAATAAATTATAATCAATATATAATGGCCCGATTTATAGGAATTCTCATCAGATGGAAAGACAGGATGATCACATATTTTCCCTTCATGCTATAAAAACAACATTATTAAACTGTGCGCGTTGGGAACTCTTAGGTGTTTACGAACCATAGAATATATAACTATTTTATCTGCTCTTGATGAGTTCAATGGTGCAAACAATTGCATAGCGAAAAAAAAGGCTGTTTAGGATGATGGAATTCGATTAGAACTCAATTTATGGATGCCTTTTGAAACGTCATTTTCAATCTCAATATAAAAAGGTACTACTTTGGGATGTATATCGCGCGGATAGGTTGGACATGTGACCGGTCAACTGAGTACTATCGCTGTTAATTGTGGCGGGGAAATCATCCATCCCGAACCTGTGTTTGTAGAGCCAAGCGCTATGGATCGGTAGAACATCTTGCATTTGCGTTGAACATTCATAACTGATTTCTATCTACTAACGTCAACAACAACCACAACAACAAATAAAATACTTCAAATCTAACAATCAGTGTAAGAAGCGCAAAATCGTCTCTGTGGTTTCGTTGGGGTACTCACCTCTGTTGTTATTATATTTGTCGAATTTCTCCGATTCGGACGCGGGTGAAAGCATAGCGACGAACCGTGATCCGATGCTAATGGGTAAATTAGGCCGCCGCTTCTAAAAATGTAACGAAACAAAATGCAAATTGATTCGTAATATAGCGAGTTTTTTTGTAAGACGGACGCAGATTAAAAGAACCAGACACAAATACGACAAATGAACTCTCAATGCGTCACAGGTCGTCTATCGCAGCACGTTTATCTGAATTTAATCTAAAATTAACCCAAAATTTAGCAATCTGACCCATAGCCTACGCTAGACCAGTGTTGCGCTTAATTGCAGTAAGATATCAACAATTCGAAATGCGTTGTATTCATCTTGCGGACCGCAATCCGATGGGAATAACAAAGATGCGACCCTACCTGGGAACTAGCAACTGAAGATTAACGAAATTCAACTGTAACAAAGTATCTTGAATAACAGACACATTCAAAAATTCGATATGAGCTAACACAGCACTTACAAGTCTGCAATTACGGCACCGTTCTCCAAGAAGGTCGCATCTTAAATAGAGCGTTTGCAAATAAAATGTTGAAAATCTAGCAATCGGTTAAAAATACGGAAATACTACTTAAATTCTTCTTGAATGGCAGCTATAAAACATCATTTAGACCCAGAATCGACACGCGAGCTATCAATGTATCTTACATGTCTTCCTTGGCACCACGTTAATCTCACCATAAATACCGTTATTCTAACAAGTAACAAACAAGTCGTTGCCATTTTATTATTTAATTAAACAGAAAACTGAAAGGTTCAGTTGTTTTATAGGTAAATATATTCACAAATGGTTCATGATAACCTAGCGCAAGACATAAACCAAACTAAAATTGTTCAGTTGAGCATTCATATGAGTACATTTTCAATCTCAACCGTTTGTTAATATTCATCTTACCTTATATCCCACACGTTCAATTCCTTCATGCCATTTCTGTAGTCAGAGTCGAAATTACAATTTTCGATGTCCAAATGTTTTAATTTTTGCCAGTTGTCTTGTTGCTGTGATTGTGACCATTTGATATTTGGAAGATTTGGAGATCGCACGAGCATAACTCAGGCAATATTGATCTGTGATAACGCAAATGATGAATTGGCCTATAGAAAGATCGATATGAAATGATAATCAAGAAATCATCAGCTAATCAAGACATGTGTTGGTTGAGGTTCGGTCATGCTAATCAATATGCGCACAAACGAATCGTCCTTGGAGTGCACATGGCAGCCTCGAAACCTTCACCACTTTATATTATAGATGAGTATGGTGTGATTGATTAAACTTTCTACTTAAATTTGAGGTTTTTGATTGTTTCATTTGAATTGTGCAAATTACTCCTGAGCTACCGTTGCTCTGAATCAATAGCGTACAATCAAGATCATCATGGCTTAATATGGGTTGCTGGATCGTATTCCTCAGAGTACTCATTAGAAAAAAATGGCTTGGTTCTAGAGCTTGGTTCAAATGCTCGTGTCAGGAACGTGGATGATTGAAATGCATTTTCACTGTGTCATTCGTGACTAGGAAATCGAAAATTGCCGTGCAAGTCTATACATTAGAGTGCCGGTTATCCATGAATAACTACTAGCAAGAGCAACTATGTCATATAACTTAGCACCAATCATAAATCTCGAGTTTGTATAATTTTAAACTGCCAAAATTCTTCAGTTAATGCGTTGGACATTTAGCGTGTAATTTTCGACCCATTAGGTCCTTCGGAAACACATCGTTGCCCAGCATGCTATATACCTGTTAAAAGCCTTTGACTATGTACATGTTTATTTCCGTCAAAGGACATTAGAGTAGCGTACGGATAATTCATCCACGAAGCGTTGCATTTTAACATGAAGCGTTTTGGACATGCTCGCTGAAATTCATGATGGACCTAGGAACCATCATCTTCTAAAAGTGTTCTCGGGATTCGATGCAGAAATACACTGTTGGAACGAAATTTCAACGACAGCTTGACAAAGTTATGATCGATTGCCTCCAAGCTATTGCCCAAATGGCGATTGATTTTCAAGAATTAGATTTTTGCATAATCAATAAAAATTCAGAGTTCTTGGTCACACAGACAGATCACATTATGGAATTTCGTAAACGAAGTTCACCGAGATCGCCCGAGTACAGGTGGTTGAGTAGCTGGGTATTGCCACAAGCTCTTTTAACTGCACCATGGTTACTGATACACAATTTTAGCTGGAGGATACCGTGTGGTGTAGCTTGTGCCTGGAATCGGGGGAAAACTGCATCTTTGGTGTAATTTACCGCTCACCCACCTCATCTGACGCCACCAACAAAATATTGCTAGAAATAATGCGTAACGCCTGAAGCTTGAGCAGAACCAAACTACTCATAATGTGTAATTTCAACCTTCCACAGCACTACACCTAACGATTGCACCCACAGCAATCACTTGAGTACAAATACCACGAAATGTTTAATCTCATTCCTTTAAAACCACGTAAATGCCTGCAATTGACAGAGATGTATCGACTAATCTTCAACCTTGGATTTGATTCTCATATTCGAAGCAACAGCAATCGAGTCAGTGCAGCATCATAGTCCTCTGGGGCTACGTGATCACCCCATGTTGTTCTTCGAATTAGTGTGTAACGCCAGGACGGCATCTAATTACGCAGTGCGTGTATGCTTTTAATGGAACAGCTTACCGCCAGAAAATGGTTCATCAACTACTGAAATAATATTCAAACAAACATTACGAGCTTTAATTTTAAATAATACATTGTTGGCCCAAAGTTACTAAAATCGTTTTGTGATTCCTCCTTACTTGGAAAAACAAATATACCCAAAATATATTTCAGGTCGCAATGTCCTCACTGCATGTCAGAATTGGAATTACTTTGTTCCGCCTACGAAGCGTATAAACACAAACATTAAAGTAAGGTTTTTTAACCTTTATAGCTATTTGCTTTTCTGCAATCTAGACTGAACCGCAAAGCATGTGATTACGATAGTGAGGATTATTGATTACAAACTTACCACAGCAGAGGATATATAATAATGATGAGCTTAAATACGAAAGATACAACAATTCAGTGTTTCATATTGTACCACCGTGTGAATCTTTCACTAATGATAAGTCGTAAACGTAGATAACAAAATCCCGTCATCGCAGTAAGATAACGATTTAATCAGAGTCAATGGGTTAAATCTATACGTGGATCTGATCTGAAATATGACAAGAAATTTTATTGGCTAACTTACGACAAGGCATGCACGCATGGCTAATCAATTTTGCCTCGATTTGCAATACAGCGAATGGATAACCTGAACGCAAAGCTTTGGACCAACATATTGATGGTGTATCGTGTGATTAACATAACGAATATTTAGAAATATCTGCTACTTGTACGTAGTCACCAACACAGAAAAGATTTCATACACAATGTGACAAAATTACAAACAGATAAAGTTTGCCATGAATCGGTTATAGTAAGTTTTTGGGGATCCAATGCCGTCTACAATGGGCCTCAAGGGGACGCCTACCTTATGTCTATTCTGGAGTCCATAAAACCTGGGTGTCTGAGCAGATTTTGGGTAGAGCATGAAATATAATCTTTGTCCAAGGTTTTCCTTAATTCCTCGAAGGTGTTTTGAAACAAACATCTTACGGTTATTCATAATGGTCGTAGCTCTACGGTTATGAATAACCTGATACGGACCTTCAGTAAGGTGTGACGCTGCATTATCTCTATAATCACTGTTAGAAAGACGGGTTGCCTTGCCTTTATCTGCCTCAGTGTTCACTATTTCCTCTTCTTTTCACAGTTTAAGGAGTGCTTGTTGTTCATCTCGAGTAAGGTTCATCTTTTCTGGTTGTTGTTTTTTGATAATACTAGATATACTGTTTTGCAGCGCCCATTGTAGACGTCATTGGATCCCCAACACACGAATTGGCTAAGCACCATGCCCAGCTATTGAAACCACTGGTTGGTAACACGAATTCGTTTATTAAGAACTCGTTTGATTTTGTTCGTCGCTTAAGTACCGTAACAATTGGGGAGGATGAGATGATGGTTAGTTTTGACGAAAGCTCCTTATTCACGAAAGTTGACACTATAAGCGCCTTAGAATTAGCGAGGAAATCACTCAATTCCGACATGACCTTGAAGAATCGTACCAACTTGAGTGTACAAAAAATTATCATCGGTGTAGCAATTTGTCTAAATATGAACCACTTCTTACAAGCAAAACTATGGTTCAGCGATGGGCTCACCCATTTTCCCAGTGCTTGTGAATATGTTCATGGAGCACTTCGAAGAGATAGCTTTGCGAAACGAAGCGTTAAAACCAAAGATATGGTGGCGCTATGTCGACGATACATTCGTCATCATAACGTAAAAAAGACTTGAACCCGAAAATCTAGGTCACAAAAGAAACCGAGTCTACGGAAGGGACACTTCCGTTCTTGGACTGTCTCGCGCTAAAAGACAACGGCAAGATAAAAACAATGGTATATCGTAAAGCAATCGACACAGATGCCATTTTGAGATTCAAATCTGCGCACCTTAAAAGGGTATTTTAGTCCGTAGCAAAATCGCTATTCTACAAGTTTGACCGCCTCTGCAGTGATGATGCAGATAAGAGACGAGCTCATGAAGAAGTCAGTCGCCGACTTGCAAATCATGGTTACCCCAAGAGCTCAATTAGGCGCCAATAGAACCGAGTTAAACATCCGCAACCGAAAACGGAAAAGGTTTGGCGAGCTACGGTATCTCTACCGTATGTCAAAAGCGCCTCTGAAGGAAAAAGTCGAATCTTGAATAACGCAGGTATTAGAGTAATATATAAGGGAGGTAGAACTCTCCGCTCCGTATTAATGCATCTCAAAGAAAAGAATCCTTTAGGTTGTGCGAACAACTGCATCTACAAAATCAAATGCAAGGGTTGCGCGGGTGTTTACATTGGGCAAACGTCTAGAGATCTTTGTACTCGGGTAAACGAACACAGGAAACGAGTGGGAAAGCAACCCCGCATTCACAGTGAATATCAATCAGTGATTCAGGATTCTGCTATAGCTGAACACGTGCTAGACACTGGACACAGCGTAGATCTTGATAACGTGAAAGTGATGAGACGGGGTGTGAAATCTTATAGGTAAGGACTTCACGCCGAGGCTGTTGAAATAACAAAGGCTGGGGCCAATGCGGTGAACAAGGTTGATTGGGCAGATATCTCAACAATCTGATGTTCGGTTCTGCAGCGGATAAGGATTAACGAACATAACACCTAATACGCACATGATTACGTAAGCAGTGTGTCAGCAGGCGCTGCTCGCACCTGTGCAACTAATAAACAATTTAGGGATGAACACAGCAATTAGGGGGTATGATCAATTGTCTTGATCTCCCTGTCTAGCATAGGGAGCTCAGGATTGGTCAAGAAAATGCCGTTTAAACCTGAACACTGCTCGTATCAACACCTTTGGTCTAACTAAGCTTCTGTATTCAGAAACGAAACGTTACCAAAAATAGGCTATAACCTATTCATTGCAAACTTTATTTTCATGATTATGGACTCCCGATCGGTCTCAAATATTTTCAAATACAATCTTAGATAATATCCGTGTCGATCACACTGTATCTAATGGGATAAACGGTGACGGAGATCAGAATATAACAGTGATCATGTCTCTTTTATGGTTGATCGTGCATACAGCCAGCTCAAATGTGTTCCATTAGACTACATCTCAACTCAACGGAAACACGACTTCGAGAAATGGTCTCAACTTTTCCACCTAATGCAAATTGAACATGCAATCGCAGAAAAAGTGACTCGTCGAACTCGCCACTCAACTTCAGCTCATATTGGTCAACCTCGTTTGCTCAAGGTAACACTAAAATACGAGACTGGTATCGATAACGTACTGGTGACTGCGTACCTACTCAAGACAGATTTCGACTCAAACTGCCTCATATATCCCGATGTACCATGGTAAGAAAAGAAGGGTAGCTTGAAGGCCAGGGAACAAACGGTATCGTGAAGTATAGTTTTACTTGGTGTACCAGAAAATACTTCTCGAGCATCAATTCAGGAATCCGTAAAGCACGACATCAAGCAACGGCGCTACATTGCGTGTTTTCTAGATATTTTTAATGCCGTTTTTGTGGACATTTTTCAAGTTTCTTTTTCGCCAAAATATAAGGGAGATGGACTGGAACCTCTGAAGAATACGTTCTTGACCAGCGCTATGGTTGAAATCGTAAGGTCGGAATGGAAAAACGAAAAACGAACATTACCCAGTGAAGATACCCAAACCCAATGCCATAAGTCAAACACTCCCTCGTCTGAAGACATCGGATAGCAGCGTTTCCATCCAAATGGAAGAAATCAATACATCAAAAAACGTCGTAGGCCCGTCTTAACTGGAGTCGGACTGAACAATTCACACCGAAAACCAATTGTCGATTCAAGCGGTCAGCGACCAAATAAGAAGCTCTCAAGTTTTACGATCTCAAACACTGACTATTCAAATGTCGTTGTATAATGGTGAAATTGATCGCAATCTCAATCAGCTGCTGCGACACAGTTGATGGAGGTAATTCTTCAGTCGAGCTAATCGTTAACGGACTGAACACTTTAGCATAAAATTGAGCGAGAGCATCAGCTGTTTCTTTTATTGAGATTGTTAATCCATCCTCAGTAATCACAGGAAACACACGTGGTTTCACGTCCGATCGAGCATTGACAATCAGGTATAGAAAATAAGCATTTCATTCCATTTTCAAAAGAGAGAAAGCGATGGTAAATTTGCTTGGCTTTATTAATTAGAGCGTTCACATTGTTTTGAGTTCTGCAAAATTGTAGCCAGGAAGCATCGATCCTGGTATTCCTGTTTTAAACCAACTCTGACTTCCTTAACCCGATCCATGTTTTTGCACGAATACGAAGCTTAAAGCTAAAGTCGCGTGCCCATCGTTCATCAACAAATCACGAATTTTGATATATATTTGACTGAAGTATTTCTGTGGGTGAGGTGCAACGTGTTGTGATAATCAAGCACTGGACAATATGCTAACCCATGCGCTTCACGTAAACTCGCGAAGTCGATCTTTCTGAATAGTTTTGTGGACTCACATACTCGTCTAACGCTGTATACATATTCGAAGCCTTATACAAGATGATCACTCCGACCGATAAGAGGAATGTAGTCAACACAACCTAACAAATCGCACTAACCAGGTACGTGTTGATGGTGCATTATCCAAACCAATTGCAGCAACTAGCTGAGTTCCCCAAGGCTCAGTCCTTGGTCCGATCCTCTTTCTGGTCTATGTGGTACTCCTGCTATTATAGGTTGTGTGCTGTGCGGTCGCATTATTCGTGCTCTTGCGTTTTTGGATCTACTTCATTCCCATCTCGTCCTATCTGGATAATTTTTACCTTTTTGGACTCCTCTTAACACAAGCATTGTGTTCATACCTTTTTTGGAGGCAGAACAAGCAATCTTAGAAAAATCAGTTCTCTACATTTTGAACCAAACTAGACCTACTCGGGCAAGTTTGTGTGCAACACTGAATATTGGATTGAGTTTACCACCATTCGAAAGAGCTCGCTTTCCCACTTCGCTTGACACATTGGACCGGAAAATCGGATCCAATCTGAAGGAGCTACGACGAATTTCGTTACCCACCTTTCCTGTGGCGAGAATATTCACTCACCCACTTCCAACAACCCTAAATCCGCTTCGGACCCGACTTCGTTTCATACGTGCCAACGCGCGCACACCCATTTACCACACAGATCGATCGATAAATCTTTTCACCCCGGCGTCATGACCTTACGAGCGAAGCCCAGTGAAGGCGGTCACATGTGCAAAATTTATCGAAAGGCGGTAAGTCACAATGCCCGACACGCTAGTTGTTTTATTTGTCACGATAAAGTTCATATGAAGTGTGATGTTACCCTGACTGCTGATGCTATTGCAATTATCAATAAAAATGAAATGCCAGGAGTATGCTATATCTGTCATGTATGCAGAATTGAACCTAGAAATTGTACAAAGACGACTGCGAGCTCACAGACTGAAACTAATATGGGGGTGTTGAACTTAGAGGACCGCATACAGAGAATTGAAGGTTTGCTAAATGACTTATTAATTAGCAAACTGAAGCCTAGACTTGAGTGTGGAGATCGTGTTTCATCTCCGTTTCTAAGGAATCAGGAAGGCAAAAAATGCGATGTGAAACATACGGACATTCGACCTAGCAATTCAGAACAACTGAGCCGTTCCCATGATCCGCGTGCCTTGGAAAGGTCTGAAACAAATTCAACAAAATCCGAGAATGAAAAGCGAGCCGTTAAACAACAAACTGATCCCAAAACAGATAATGCTTTGGTGAAACGAAATAACATCTCCACCAATCGTAAGGCACACTTTCTGAGTGTCATTTGTACTGACGTTCCTGAGCCAGAATGCACTCTCTTCAAAGACCGTCAAAGGCATGATGAATAAAAATGGAAGGAACTGTGTGAACTTATGAAAATTGGAACTGTAGTGCCGTTAGCATTGACTCGTTTAACTAGACGGCGTGATTCACCTCATCAGGATAAACCCAGACTTCTGAGGGTTAACTTAGAAAATGAGCGTGACCTGGAAAACGTATTACTAAATTCTTACCTACTTGGGTCTAACAATTCACTGAATATTCGTATTCATGTTGATATTCCATGGTCCGAAAGGAGGAACAATACATACGACAAAAGAAAGAGATCTAATTGCAATCTCATCATCCTCGTAGTTCCAGAACTGGCAGACAATCCTGAGGCTAACGAGCGAGCTGAGCATGACTACAGGCAATGGAGTTTTCTGGCTGATACCATTTTCGTCGAAAAGGCCGTTGTCGTGGATACTTTTAGACTGCCTTCCTCAGCAAAATACAAAGGTAATGGGCCACGTCCATTAAAAATAAACTTCCTAATGAGTACTATGGTTGATAATGTACGTTCCAACTGGAAAAGCTGGAAACACAAAATCCCAAAAGGTGTCATCCTTAGCGATCACATAAACACTGATATAAATGCAGCCCATTCTGCATTAAATACTTTCAGGATTGATGAAGCCCTATCAACTGAACCAAGAAATGAATCTTCAGCTGGGACACAAAATCCGCAATCGAACGCAAAGCCACCCCAACTGACTCCCAAGAGTGGACTGAAGCCAGATAAAGAAATCTTTTTCGGCCAAAAAGAGGACTCGATTTGCGCCCCTCAACCTGAAACGACCGATATGCTACTTAACTTGTCAAAAAACAGAACAGTGCCGACTCTTCCAGAGTCGGCGTGACAATGACGGTTGTCTCAGACTACGACATCACACGATACCATCCATCTCTGCTTACCAAAACTGTTCTTGGATGCCTCTATACCAATGCCCAATGCTTGATTAACAAATTTGCCGAACTTGTCGCTCGGTTTGAGACTAAACGACCTCAGCTAATTGCCATCACCGAAACTTGGCTAAGCCCGAAAATCCACGATTGTGAGTTAGAGATTGCTGGCATGTCACTGCTCCGCCGAGACCGTGCATCACGTGGAGGAGGTGTGGCACTCTATTATGATCAGAGACTCAAGTGCAGAGAAATTACGGATTCCGACTTGGTGCTTCAGGACACGCTATGGTGTTTGTTGACAACGGCTACAGGCGATGATTGCACAATCGGCGTAATTTATCGCCCACCAGCAGCCCCGGAAGTGTATAATACGAATCTACTCGACAAGCTACGCTTGATTGCCTCGAGATATCATACCAGAATCTTGATCATGGGAGACTTTAATCTGCCTAACTTGCTGAAGACGAACAAAATTTCTCAAACATCCACTGCTTCCATCTTTCAGCAGCTGTTTGACGAAATTCCTTTGTATAATCACGTTGAAAGCAATACACGATACAGAGGGAGAGATATGCCTTCAATGCTCGATCTTATCTTGACAACTGAAGAGGACTCCGTCGAAAGCATTACATACGATTGTCCGCTAGGTTCGAGCGACCATTTGGTCTTGAGTTTTGACTACCTATGTCGAGCAGAGCGAGCAAACGATAGAACAAAACTCATCAGAAAGGTATGCCTATCAAAATTATCAAACGCCCTAAGTTTGATTAACGATTGGCAAATTGAAGGCATAGGAGTAAAAGAGCAGTGGTGTAGCATTTTGACCAATCTACACCGAGAAATCAACTCACACTCGGCATTCGTACCAAAACAGTGTGGAAAGGCATTCGAATTTAAAATCCGCAGTCGCACTCGGAAATGGATTAAACTGCGAAATAAGGCTTGGATAAACCATCGCCAGTTAACCACCGATGCCACATGGGAGACCTTTAGAAACTAAGAAACCAGGTCATCAAACTTATTGCTGAAGACAAAATACAGTATCAAGCTGTCATAATGTCTAAAATGGAACGGAATCCCAAGCTTCTTTACCAGATTGTGAACAAGCAGTGTTTAGTGAAACCAGGAGTTGCGGCCTTGCGGACGCCCACTGGAATGACCACAAATGCAGCTGACACCGCGGATGCTTTGGTAAATTATTATGCAACAGTATTTTGTCCAAAGGAAGCGTGGATATACAAATGGATCCACAAATAACACATCCTCTACCATTGGACACAATAACCATCAACAAAGAAGAGGTGCTGGGAACACTACTATCGTTGAATCCCAGAAAATCCCCTGGTTGTGATAAAATTACCCCGAATATACTCCAGCATTGTGCACAATCTCTATGCGGACCTCTAACTCAGTTATTCTGCGAATCGTTGTCGCAAAGTGTCATACCGACTGAATGGAAATCTGGTATAATCTCCCCGATTTTCAAAGTCGGGGTGCGTTCGGAGCCCGCAAATTACAGACCTGTTACTTTGTTGTCCGCCGTATCCAAGGTACTCGAAAGGATCGTGGCAAAAAAACTGAGCAAATACCTTGAGGAAAATAAGCTATTTTCGGGAGCGCAACACGGTTTTAGAAGGGGATACTCCTGCCTTACTAACCTTCTCCTCACCCTTGACGACTGGACTCGAGCAGTGGATGCTGGGGATACTATCCATGTGTGTTACCTCGATATGTCGAAAGCGTTTGACCGTGTAAACCACAGTATTCTCTTGCAGAAGCTGGAACGTTGTGGTATCACTGGCAGTCTGTTAGCATGGTTAGAAAATTACCTGACTGATCGGTTTGTTCAAGTCTCTGTGGACGGTGCTCTATCGGAGTCGGTAGCCGTGACAAGTGGAGTGCCTCAGGGATCCGTCCTCGGACCAATCCTCTTCGCGCTTTATGCTAATGACATACCAGCTCTCATCAAATGCAAGATCGTACTTTTCGCGGACGACATAAAAGTTTGGTCTAAGATAAGTAAGTCGGAGGACTGCGAACTGCTCCAGAAGGATCTGGACAACCTACAGGCTTGGTCCCTAAAAAATCGCATATTTTTCAATTTCCAAAAGTGTCACATGTTAAACATTGGCAAATATGTGGAGTACCAGTATTTTCTTGAATCACACAGCCTCTCGTGGACCATGGAACAAAGGGACTTGGGTGTGTTAATAAGCAACACCCTAGGGATGTCGAGCCACTGCAACTACGTCTATCGCAAAACATCGCAGAAATTGTCACTCCTAAAGAGAATTTTTGTTAGGTTCTCAAAACAGACAATTCCCTGTATTATAAATACGTATATCAGGCCCACGATGGAATATGCGGTTCAAGCATGGTCGCCATGGCTTAAAAAAATGTTGCGACTTTGCAACGAATATATCATCGAGCTACCAAACTTGTCACTGGACTCAGCCGGAAACCCTACAAAGAGCGAATCAAAACGCTGAATTTATTTTATTATCCACGTCGTCGTATCCGAGGCGATTTGATTCTGGTTTACAATATTTTGAATACTGAAAATCACCCTCTACAATGCTTATTGAATCTACGGAGCTCGCATAATACAAGAGCTCAAACACTTACTCTAACTGTCCCTCACTCGAGACTAAACTGCAGACGACATTTTTTTGCCGTGCGAGTTTGTTTTACTTGGAACAATCTGCCAGATAATGTTGTGAACACAACCAAACCAGCAAACTTTCAAGAGAAGCCTTGATGCCTATTTGACCCTAAACCCGTGCATTGAAGAAAACTATACATCTTAACACCATATACCTACATTTGTTATCCCACCATCGAAAACAATTTCTGCCCTTGGATATTTACTTGATTTTTGAACTGCCCAGTAAGCAATCTAATCCCATTTTTGCTTGTTATATTATTCGTTGTTGTCATATTATTCTGTGGTTTTTTTTAAAGCTATATGCTTTTTAGACCATTAAAATTGAATTGAATTGAATTGAATTGTACAGCTTTTGAAGTTGTAAGCAGTGATTAACTCGAACAAAATCTTTAGATGTCGTACATTAACATGCATGTTGCAACTGCCATCGTCTAATGTTTGTGTCCAATCATTTCAAGACATGAGCAAGTTAGCCAGGTGTGATTACCATGTCAGAAATCCTTGTTATGCCATAGAAAGAATTTCATGATATGAAGAATAACAGTGGTTTTTCCCTCTTCCACTGAGGATTTGTTGATTTTAACCTATTTGTCAATCCATCCACAGTCTGAGGAGGGAAATCCTGCAGTTTTGATTAAGTTGGTTTGTTTACGATCGTGTAGAGTATCCTAGAATGTCATTACATATCTTCTGTCAGCATCCAATGATGATATTGCTTGTCTTCGCTGATAAGAATTTCACACCGTTCCGAATTATTCGAAAATGTTTCCAAGACACGTCTGCTAGATTGATCATGTATGTAGCCCATGCCGAATTTCGCAAGGCTGTCCATATTCGAGTGTTTGGGATTAATTTCATTCGTAGATCTTTTGTTTAAATGATATGTCATGGTGACACATTTTACAAGGCCTGATAGAGAACGAGATCTGATTTTATGTCGACGTGTATGTTACGTTTATGTGAAAGAATTAACATGGAGATAACGTAACCACATTTCTCAATGGGAAGACGGAATACCGACGACGAACTTGAAAATTACTCTAAAAGATTGGATGAAATATTTCAATAGGGAGAGTTGCATTCACGCGTCTTACTTGCATAAACTCAAATCATTTTAGCATTCTGATAGGTCTTTACAAATTCGGAAGCTGTAGTATTTGTGTATTAACTGAAATCTGATTGCTTAACGTACAAGCTATTAGTCTGAAGGCAAAGTTGAAGTCAGATGTAAAATGTCCTGTGAAATCGGAGCCACGAGCGGTTTACCAAAATTTCAGTGCTTCGTACAAAAGGTTTCTAAAATTTATGAATGATGTGGGGCAATTGGTATGGTATAAAATTGTTCTTATCTGATGTAAAACTTTGGATGAAGATAACCCGTATTCAAATACTCTTGTTTTACAAGTATAAATAATAAATCTCCTCCCAATCGCTGCTTGTCGTTATCCACGTGTGCAATATAATTCATGTTTTGATACAAGTGTCGTTCGTATGTGCACCTGGTATCACACGGATGCAATTCGGAATAACATATTAGGTTCTCCGTTTAGAGAAGTTTAAAAAACGTCTCCCGTGTGAATCCGTCTATAGGCTTACATGCAGTATACTCGCATTACTCAGACGAATTTTCCGACGTTTCCCAAAACAATTACTGACACACGTACTCAAACCTACTACAAATCACAAGCTTGTGCTCCATGTTTGGAAAAAGACATCTTGCTACTCGGAAGATTCATCAGATATAACTAAAGTGCTTACCTGATTGCGTAATCTAACCTTTGAGCAGCGACGGCCTTGACTTAGAATAGACAGTCTCGATCGGAAGTGCATCTTGATGACCCAATTCTGATCTAGATGGTAATCCAATTCAAGTATTTTGCAGGCAACTTTTTAAAAATTGTTTCTGTATCGAAACAATCAGTCGTATCATTTACCATTATAATACCACATTACCGCTTAAACTGTCGCCACTGCTTTTATTCACTATGATCCATTTGCAGAGGTGTATATACAGAATCGTTTCTCGTCTCCGCGCGAAATGATTTATATAAAGGTTGAACAACATTTGTTAAATAATATTGTTTTGAAAACAGTTCACGAACGAATCAACAGTGCTTTCATGAATCCATGAAGCACGTCCACCACAGAAACACTAATTCGTGTTGTGTGCATTCATCCGATAAGTCCACCAAAATCGAGATTAGTATAACTTGAAAAAGCGAAGAAATGTTACAAATGGTTTGAACATGTACGCCCTAGTTGTATAGGTTGGGCACGACCAGAGTTTCATCCCGACGAATATGTTTGTGGGCACATGTGATCACATATTTTGGTCGTGCCAATCATTTTAAACGTAGGCTTGCATGTTTAACTGTTGCTCTACAGTTTCAATGCATCCGAACCTTGATCGTTTTGGTCCAATCAGGTAAATTCAAGCAACACCGATTTTTCGTACAAGCCGGTAAGTTTAGCGTCATCATTTAAAAACAAGCTCTTAAAGAAATACACAAACCTATATATTCGACCGAAATTGAACTACCTATAACGCATTGTAATTCGAATATTTTAACCCCAATGGTCGAATATTAAATTTAATTAGGAGCACATTTTTAACGAGATTCATAATTGCGGCATGCTGTGTATTTATCAATCGCGTTGACCGGAATAGATTTTTAATGTAATCCACAATTCGGTTGACTAAATATCGGTTCAACGTGATGCGTTCTTATAAGCACTGTCGTATATACTGCGACCATTACTCGTCAATTGGTATTCGCGAGTGAATCACCATTTTCGTCTTCGTTCTCTCGGCGTTAAATCTAAGTTAATTCGTCACTCTATTTAATATTGTATATTATTTCATATTCGGTAGTGTTCACCTGTAATTTTAAAGTTTTTGTGTTACTCAAACATTGATTCACGAGCATTTCACGTGGAATCTCTATTTCCAGTAAAGATATAATTAACAAAAACTTGAAACAACAATTTTTCTCGGCACTAAACTACCGTCCTCATCTATAATTGCCGCCCGGTGCCTGAGGATCTTAAATGACAACCTTCTTCAAAGACTCGTTCAAAACAGATCAAACTACCTTCTAGGACCTCATCATAACGGAGAATATTTATCCAAATTGCTCCACGACATCTTTTCCAGAGGGAACTGCTTTATGAAAAATTACAATCTAATTAATCTCGTTGATATGATGGGTACGTTTTCAGTGAATATTTTATTCTTTGTTGCGTATCTTTTATGGTATGTGTTTTTCTAGCAATGCTGCAACTTTGAAATTTTGAAATTTTTCAAATGAATGTTTGTCCTTTACTTTTCTCTCTGAAATATTTTTATCGAATTTTGAATCGTCGTTTTTTACTGTTCCCCTAATTCTACGTGATAAACGCTGTCGATTCTTCGTTATTTCTATTTAATTGAATTATTAGAACGTATAATTCTCTTAAAAAATACAATATAAGACACATTAACTATATAATATCACTCGTAATCAAAACACAGCAAACGTTTTTTCATTGACTCACACATTATAGATATCCGATTGACGAGATACGTTTAAATTCATCAGTTCAACAATCCATTCATACATCAAATATTGATTTTGTGGCGATGAAGTTAAATGATTTATGATAACAGTAATTTTATGGAACTCATTTTGCGTGAAATTGTTTCGACTATTCATACGAATTAGCACATGAATTAACCACAATGTAGTAGATTGGACCTATGTGCACGTTTATTGTTATTATTGTCATCGTACGAACTATACTTAAAAGTAGCTTTGAAGTCTAACTTTGTTTGTTGCTATAATTATAATCACATCATATTGTTGATAACTAGGCTTCTGAAAAATATATAAATAATTTTTTTTTATAATTTAAAACTAACTTTAGTACACTTCCTTTTTGCTCCCTCCACTGATCTAGGTTGGTTTTCATCACTGAAAAATTCAACCCGCATTTCTAAAAAGTACGAAATAAATTTGATGAAATAAATGATATTTACGATATCATGTTCTGAAACGTTTAATAATTAACGTATTCTTCGTGCTTATTGCTAAATGACATATCATATGGCGTCATCATGAAATCTGAAGTTAAAAAATAATGTTAAGTATAATGAAATTTATTACAGAAATTCTTTTGCACGTTCTGAAGAATTTCAATTGTATATGATTTTATTCCAAGTTCCGGCGCGTGATACTTGCAAAAAATATTCTTTGGATCTTAGTCGTTGTGGAAAATATCGAATATAACTAATGCTCTATTGAAGATTCAATGTTCTATTTTGTGAACAAGAAAGTTTGAACAAGCAAAAATTGGATGCATTCAACGTAATCGAACATGATTATTTATAGAATAATACTATCAATTTATAAGATAACAATGTGATATCTCGTTAATATGGAGAGCTTTTAATAATATTAGAATCATCGTCATCAAGAATCTGAACACTCACGGGTATATGTCGGTTTACCTCCCACAGAAAAGCTTCGAACATTTTCTAAAATCATAATTATTAAACAGTATAAACCAGAATGAATTACACAGCATTGGTTACGTAGGATTTGTGAAACGAACAACTGTGTCGGCACAAAGAAACACAAATTGATTTACCGACGCTCGATGATACACTTTCGCTCCCATTAACCGAACTAACACACAAGCGGGTTGACACGATGATTGTACGCAAATTTGTAATCCACTGTTGAATAAAGCTGGTATGACCAACCTCGTAAATCACATGTGCGCAACACATCCAATTCCATCAAACATACACACTATCCATGTTTTTGGATGTCTTCAGTCATCTTGTATATTCAACAGCTTCGTCTTGCTATGTTTTATATATTACGGCTTGAAAGTTCCAACAATGTCTACAATTCCCTAGCGGTTTCAGAAATTCGCATATTGGTTGTATTATCCCTACCGGATAACTGACCACTTGCGGGGCGGTCGTGATGAAAATATATGCAAATGCGGTGTGTTTGTTCAAACTCATTGGAGATAACCAATCCTAATCTAATGAGTTTTGATTCAAATGTATTTTTTTGAAAATATTTGACGCTAATTTTTTATTCACTTTTCAATAATATATCCAGTTATACAAGGCATTTAAGCAAAATTGTGTTGTTGAACGTGAGAGATATGAAGACATCGAAAATAACGAATAAAAGATCAAGATTTGTGTTTATATGAAAGATGTTGTTTACTATTTAATCTCAAATATCCATGTTCAGTTTTACCGGACGCATATTATTTTCATATAGGATCATTATTATCGTTATACTACATGCCCACTTTCGCTTTTGGAATTTATACCCCAAATCTAGAATGTCGTTTTCGTAATTCGCTTGATCACGGAATATTCACCAGAATAATGATTCTGATTTAATTTTGTGCATAAAGATAGTAAACGAACGATAATTCAAATTATTATTTGGATTTAATTTGATATTAATAAACGTAATAAATTATTCCCTGACTATCTTAAATCACTAATGCTATTTTTAAGTTTTACTAAGTTTTCCGAAGATTTTGTAAGAGTTCCTCAAAATAAATTGCTCGAACATTTCTGAATTTGAAGAACGTTGAGTTTTGTAGGCAAACCGCTCATTCACACAATCCTGACGTAACAGACCTAGAAGAACCATATTGTGAAACAGTAACCAACAATTTTAAAAACAAGTATTTTTCAGTACCATCTAGACAAAAGTATAAATCAGTACATATTGTATGGAATGGATTTCTAGGAGGAAAAACATACAGCATTCTTTCACTGGTTGTAATCGAGTATGTAACACAATCACTAGAAAATTCTGCGTGTCACAGCTATTTTCGTTGGTACTACAATAACATTACTAATATAACAACAATATCGTAAAGCTCACAGTTGAACGTTCACCAAACTGCACAAGCTCTAGTAAACACGGACGATACCTGTAGATATATGGACATACCGTATGGACCAGTCACCTGAGTTAGCGTAGTTATAAATTTCATCAAATGAGAGCGTAGTATGGAAAGGAGTAATTTTAATGACGGTCTTGTTCCTTCCGAATGTTGATAATGAACTTGCACTTTAACGTATACATATTTGTCGTCTTCTATTGTTCCATGGCTCAAAAATAATTTGGGAGCAAATTGCAAACGTGTTCCGAGGATGTTATGAAGCTGAAATAATTAAATGCAACGTAATATTGTGTCATATAATGTTTGTTTCAAGCCTTGATTATACTTGTATATGCATTAGTATATTCGGATATCACAACAAATCGTAGAAACACAATTCAATAATTAAGTGATGTTCATTTCCGTATATGTTGACGCATCAATATAGGTATAATTTAAAACCACAGTGTAAAAATGCAGAGGGGACATGCGATCAGTAATAATCACAAGCTTTGGCACGAAACAAGAGCACGAAGAGCCGGTCTGCTCGATCACAACAATCGAAAACCAACAATGATTTGGGTTTGGGTATACTGTGCATAGCGTGGTGAGTGATAGAAGTGAAGCGATTTGAGTGCACATTTGTTTTATAATTCTTAGATGAACAAGATTAACGTTAGAGAAATTGGCTTCATGGTAAATCTGGGCGAGGTTGATAAATGTGTATGGTGGAGGGTCTGATGTGACTAATTGTTGTTGTTTCTACATCCGGTGTGAAAATATAATTGAAGATGATCAAGATATTCGGTTGGGCATTGTTTGATCTGAATTACTCTGTGTTAATCCTTCTCAAGGTAATTCAAGGTAATTCAAGGTTTTTAATGTCACCATTAACGTTTTAATTGACATTCGATTGTTGGATGGATGTCTTCGTTTCGACTGATTGGTTTTCTTAGCCACATGCTCTTCAAGAAGTCACTATATGGATAGCGATCAGGATCTATAAGTTCGATTTCGTTGCATCATTGAGAACAATCCGAGACTTGTGGTCAAGGTATACTTCTGCAAGTATTGATTCCATTTTGTTACGGTTGTCGAACATCCGTAGATAGCGCAATCTCACATTGATTCACAGATTTCTCCGCTTGTGCTGTGTCGGAGTGTGATGTTCTGCGTATTACTCGAAAGCACTCCCCACCTCCACACTATAGTTCATTGGAAGAACTAAAACAGCTGAGGACGCCGATCTTTAAAAGAAACGATTTTGCGTTTCAAATGAAGTGCATGATAGAGGTTCAAACGACAACTTGTTGGTCGAAGCAAAAGCAGTTTAAGAACGTCAGTAAGCATCGCAATTCGTCAATGTTAGACAAACACGGTTAACATGGTGAGGAATATATATGACAAGTCTGATCTGATTGACAACCGAAACGGTGAGCTTGAGTACTTTATGATGTGATTACTTGAAAAGCCTATAGACTCTAGTCGAGTTTAATCCTCGCCACTTAACTAATAAACGCTTTTTTTATTTGACGTGCTGTTGTATGTTATTAACGTTGAAAAAGTGGACGTTGTTAAAATTGCTTTAAGCATGATCGAAGTTCATTCAAACAGGAAACTCGGGTTGAATTTGATTGACCGGGCGTAAATTTACCAACTGCCAATACATCAAGTTTAGTTATTGTATCTATCCATGTAGTGTAAAATAAATTAAGTTTTGATTTCAGGATGACTGAGTAGAATGGCCTGTTCAATAAATTTGAGAATTCTCCCACATATCTCTTTCTGATCAATGCTCTCTTCTATTATTGAGCGCTGATATTTATGTGTAACCTTTAATTCGACAATTATGCCTTTGCATTTCGCCAACTACACGTAAAAACGTGGTTTTTAGAGTAAATAATTAAGAAGCACGTCAAAGCTACTTATGATCATTCAAGCGTTTACTCTGAAACATAATTTATTTGTGAAGTTTCCTGTACATTATCGAGTTTACCAGCACGCGTTATTGGCCTAAGCTTCATTAATTTACTTAGATGTCATTACTGGAGCAGATGTTGAGGATTGAATCAGTTTAAAGGCCTCCCATAGCCGACGTTGTTTCAAAACTCCATTAAGAAATATAGTTAATTTTGAATGACTTTTGAGAAAATAAAAGAGATTACTCAAGTAAATCCAAAAACTCAAATTATTGACAATAAACAACGATGTACCCGACATATCTGTCTTTTTTGCAAATTAAAGCTTCCAGAGCGTTGTCCAATTGAGACATTCTTGTGATTTCGCTGGATATCATATTAATCGGGCCCCCCTTCATAAGATTGCCAGTCGATTGCCATAACGCCTAGGCATTTTGTATTGTTTTTTTAAAATTCACAGACAATATGATGTTGAGTATTTTTATTTTAACCATTATTCAGATCACAGTTCCAATCACCCAAGTTAGTTATTCTGGATATTGGGACACCCGAACAACCTAGAGGAGTCCTGAAAGCAGTTTAAATTCCCACCAGAGCTGTTATCCTGCCGAAATGAATGATAACGATTCTGTAACAAT